>VZQC01004508.1:2853-28000 GCA_009823505.1 Rhizomys pruinosus
CAGGCGTGGTGGCGCACGCCTTTAATCCTAGCACTCGGGAGGCAGAGGCAGGTGGATCTTTGTGAGTTCAAGGCCAGCCTGGTCTACAGAGTGAGTTCCAGGCCAGCTGGAGCTACAGGGAGACCCTGTCTCAAAAAGACAAAAAAAAAAAAACAAAAAAAAATAACTAAAAATGTTGTTGCAAAATGTCTCCTATTTGCTTACAGAACTGTTCATTTATTCCCTTTCATATTAACACCATGGAGACCACATTGGAAGAAAGGTACTAGATTCACTGCTGATACCTCAGAGGAAACAGTATGAATCTTAGTGAAACTTAACATATGTATAGGAATGGAGATAAAACATGCAATGAAAGCTGGGTGTGGTGGCACACACCTTTAATCCTAGCACTTGGGAGCTAGAGGCAGGCGGATCTTTGTGAGTTCAAAGCCAGCCTGGTCTACAGAGTGAGCTCCAGGCTAGCTTGGACTTAAAGGGAGACCCTGTCTCGAAAATACCAAAAACACAAACATGTAATGAATAATAATGACACTTGTGCTACTTTAAAGACCTGTAAACTAGGACAACATTGTGGCTGGAGAGATACGTCAGGTGTTAGGAGCACTGGCTACATAAATCTGTGAGCAACAACAAACATTGCCACAGTCTGCTTGGAAGTTGTCTGTTTTTAAATTGATATGAAGGTAGAATAGCATTAGATCCTTTTATTGGTGAACTGGAGGCAGAGACATGAATTTGGATGTCACGATGATAGTTTTTTTGTTTGTGTTTGGTCTTTTTGAGACGGGGTCTCTCTGTAGCACCAGCTGTCCTGGAACTCACTATGTAGACCAGGCTGGCCTTGAACTCACAGAGATCCGCCTGCCTCTGCCTCCTGAATGCTGGGATTAAAGGCATGCGCCACCATGCCCAGCCAGTGATAATTTTTATTATCCTGAACAGGACCTTTTCATGAAGGGAGAAGGAATATTTATCCTTACTGACATTGAACTTAAACATGATGCCATTCTTTATTTTCTTTTCCGCTATCAAAAATTAATAGAGGAACTTAATTTGGGGAAAGTTTTAGTGTGAATAGAATTAGTACTATGTCGATTACCGTATAAGCTAAAGCAAACCTCTAATTTTCTTAAAGTTAATAATAAAATAACATTGATTTCTAGGGGTTCTTCTCTATGGGCCTCCAGGCTGTGGGAAAACATTGATTGCCAAAGCTACAGCCAAAGAAGCAGGCTGTCGATTTATTAACCTTCAGCCTTCAACACTGACTGATAAGTGTTATGGAGAACCTCAAAATTGGCTGCTGCTGTTTTCTCCCTTGCCATGAAGCTACAGCCTTCCAACATCTTTATAGATGAAATAGGTATGCTGTGTTTCCTATGTGAGCATTTTATTTTATATGTGTATGAATGTTTTGTCTGCATGTATGTATGTACACCATGTGTGTGCTTGGTACCTTGCAGAGGCCAGAGAGGGCATCAGATTTCCTCAAAAGTGGAAAGTGTTTCATTTAAGTGAGGATAGGGTGAGGTGTGTGTATGCAGTCCCGAATTGGAGAGACTGAGGTGGAAGGATCAAGAGTTCTAGGCAAGTGGCTAGGACTGTAGTACAGTTGGTTCAGTGCTTGCTTTGCTTGCACAGAGACTTTGGGTTCAGTCCCCAGCACCTCATAAATTAGGTATGTTAGCATACATCTTTAATTCTAGCGGGCTGGAGGTATGTCAAGAGAATAAAAAGATCAAGGCCACTGAGCCTGGTGGCATACACCTGGGGGGGGCGGCAGGTGTATCTCTGTGAGTTCAAGGCCAGCCTGGTCTACACAATGAGTTCCAGGACAGCTGGGGCTACAGGGAGACCCTGTCTCGAAAAGACCAAAAATAAANATACACACACATAAATAAATAATAAATAAATAAATAAAAATTTAGACTACCATGGCTCATTTTGGTTTAGTGCACAAAAGGGTTATGCTAGTGCAAGTTAGAAATGACCTGAAATGGTTACATTATATAATCTATGAAGTTTTATAATGTGAGACAAGAGGCAGAAGAAAAATTCTATTGATTGCAAAGAAATCCTCACAAGCACTTAAAATGCATGACCCATCGATTGATCATCCTTAGCTAGTCCAGTCTGTATCAGGACTGTTTTATGTTCCTGCACTGGTCACCCTGCAGCTAAATTATGTCTCCGTATTCTAGATGTTCAATTACAATACCATTGCAAGCAGCTTTCTTCCTAAATGCCTTTATTACTGTTTATCATAATCATCGGTGCCCCCTGGGACAGTACTAAAGGTCCTGCTGTTTCTCTGTTGAAATCTTACGTGGATCTAATTATCAGTGCAGGAATCACACATTCTTATTTCACCATTCAACAATCAAAGATTTTTTTTTCTTTAACCAAACATTAGGTGGTCTCCTCAAAGCTCTTCTCAACTATGATTTGGCCTTGGACTTCAGTATCTTTGTTGGAGATGTACCACTCATTTCTAGCAAAAATCCCATAAACTCAGTTTAGAGAGAATCTTCACCTTCATTGTCTGATCGTTTTCAACATCAAATTCCTCCTCGTCTACCTCTGTGTCTGATCAGGCTAGCCTGTCTGTAGCAAGCATACTGTCAAATCAAGTTAGCCAGTTCATCCCTTACCAGTATGGCTTCCTCTTAGCAATTTTCTAGCCAGTGACCTCTTCTCTATCAATCACCACTCCATCTCCTTGGATATCAGTCCCCACTTGTCTATATTTTATATGGAATTCAGCCCAGTTCTATTCTGAGGTCTTTTCACTTATTACAATTCCTGAATAAATGTTATTTTTATCAGTTGAACTATTGCTCCAACTTGGTTTCTCTTTAACACACCATATTAGAAATCCCTCTGAGTTGGAACTAAAAGCTAACCTTTTTATTAGACCATATTTATTCTATCAGTATACCAAAATGTATTCAACCATTACCTTAAAGATGGAAAACTAGGTGCTGAAGAGATAGCCTAGTGGTTAAGAGCACCAACTACTCTTGCAGAGGGCCCGGGTTTGATCCCCAGCACCCACATGGGGCTGAGAACCGTCTGTAAATCCAATTCCAGGAGAAGTCCAGTTCCAGAGGAATCTGAGACCCTCTTCTGACCTCCGCAGCATTGCACGACACGGGCGCACAGACCTACATGCAGACAGTACACTCATACAAAAATAAACAAAATTAAAAAAAAAAAAAGATGGAAAACTATCTGAACAATGGTTCCATTCTTCTGTTTAAGTCTCTAGGAAGAGTGGCCACTGGACTTGAATGATAAGAGAGTGAAATAAGAAGAAACCTGAATAATTATGTCTAAGAAAGAAAAAGCCTATATGAGTGATAACTTGATAGCCAGAATACAGTTTATTGAAAACAAACCAATTGAAAATATCAATGTACGGTGAAATTTCTAAAGAAATTATGAGGCTGGAGTTTTTTGTTTTGTTTTGTTTTTTTTTGGTTTTTTTTGGCAGGGGGGGGGGGTCTTTTCAAGACCAGGTCTCCCTGTAGCCCCAGCTGTCCTGGAACTCACTCTGTAGACCAGACTGGCCTTGAACTCACAAAGGTCCACCTGCCTCTGTCTCCCAAGTGCTAGGATTAAAGGTGTGCACCACCACGCCCAGCTGAGGCTAGAGTTTTAAAGCCTCATTTACAAAGGTCTTTACAAAAGTCCTAGGCAGAAAGGGACAGTGAGAACCATATCCATTGTCAAGCCTTGTCTACTCACCAAAGTCTACTTCTGATGTGAACATGAAGTGTCATGGAGAAAAAACTTAGAGCAGGGAAACCAAGGGCCCTGAAGAACACTGATCAAAAGAAGAATCAGGGCCAACAAAGTACCCTCTTCCATTTTCAGGTTAAAAAAGAGCCTTCACCATCTCCCTCCCCCCCTTAAAAAACAAAGCCACGTGACCCCTGCGGACCAGATCTTCAAACTGCCCTTGAGAAAAAAAAATCCTGGTTAATCTGGGCTAAAACGTGTGGCTTCAACATGCCAAAGGAAGTTACAACATAAATTAAAACATCGTCAGGCCTGAGAAATTGTACTTCCGGTATAAAACTTTGAGATCTTAGTAGCAGTAGAAAGATCAGGACAAAAAGTTAAAAAAAAAAAAAAAAAAAAAAAAAAAAAAACCAGTTATTTGGCCTGCTTACTGGCAAGTGCAGCTATTCCGTGGCTGCCCTGCTTTTGCCATCTTTCTTTTTTTTTTTTTTTTTTAATTAATTTTTATTGATGGTTTTTGTGCATTTTATACATCATTTTCCAATTCAGATAAGGCCTATTCCCTTTCCCTTCCCCCCCCCCCCCACCCCCATCCCAGATCATGTCTTCTTGCCATCAAAACTGTCCTGCATCTTTCAGGTTTTTTTTTCATTTTTTTAGCTATAAGTGCTAAACCATGAGTCTAAGCATCCTTCGTGCAAAAACCAATCTATCGACTGTTGTGCCCAAACCCCCACAGCCTCCCCATCCCCCACAGCCCCCCCATCCAATGGGGGGTGACAGGTTGTTTTTGTTCAATCAAGTTGATCCAAATGAGTGTTCCCGAACTACATCTTTGTAGTTTCACCATTCACCCCAATCGCAGCATTTACATTCTACCCAGAACCCCCCCTCTTCCGCAGATTGTTCCCTAGGCTTATGAAAGGGGCACAGGTGGATGAGAAAGTGTAAAAACTGTCCACTCTCTCTGGAGCTGTGACTTGGACTCTGGTAATTCTGTCTGTTCCTTTCATGGGCTGACAGTTTGTTTGTTCAGGAGTAACCTTCGATCCTACTATAACGTTGTCTTCCAATTTACCGAGTGTGAAAATGACTCATCCTCCTATTTCTCCTTGTTCTATCGGGGGGGAGGCAGAAAGAAAGTCATATCAAACCTTTGTTGCACTTAGAAGGTATAAGTTTCATTAGGATCATTATAGATTGTTGTTACATGTAGGATCCCCAGAAGGGTTCGATGTTTATGGCAATCTGCGGCTTTCTTCCTTTCCGTGTTCAGACGGGTCAACCTTTCAGTTGCCACTTTTTGGTACATCCTACTCATGCAAAGCTGTATCTTTTCTTCTCAGCCGTTAAGGTTGGTGGACATTTTGTCCTGTTGGAACAAAACAATCTTTTCCCAATTAGGTAGTTTCAAGATTTGAATTGCAAGGTTTTTGTCTAGAAGGTTTCATGTCTGTATGTACCGCCCCCCTGTTGGGGTTTAACCAAGTGAGGCTCTCAGAAAAGACAGTTTGTGATGATACATAACATAGGTGGAAGCCAAGGCAAAGATGGAGACAAAAGGAAACAAGGGGGGGGGGGGGGTGGGGAAGAGAGAGAGGAACGGGGGAAGAAAAACGGAAGTGGGGGCGGGAAAGCAGCGGAAAGAGATAGGGCGTAAAAGGGGAGAAGGGAAACAGAGAATAGGAGAGACGAAAAAAGTTGGAGGCGGTCACAAGCACAAAGGGAGGGCAGAGAGAGAGTGGCGGTGAAAAAAAAGGGTGGAAAAAAGAAAATGTGAGCAGCGAAAGGGAAAGCCGAGGAAGGAAAGGGTGTGGAGCAAGGAGGCGAAATCAATAGGGGGGGGATAGAGAAATAAGAGGGACGGGGACGAAGGACAAGGAAAAACACCATGGAGCGGGCAGAAAGGTGGGCGAGGGTGAATACGGTAAGAGGAAGGGCGCGACACAGAAAAGAAGGAAAAGGANTGAGTGACCCCTGAGGACCAGATCCTCAACTGACCTTGAGAAAACAAAATCCTTGGTTAATCTGGGCTAACTGTGTGGCCTTAAACATGCAAAAGGAAAGTACAACCAGAAATTTAAAAAATTAGTAAGGCCTGAGAAATTGTACTTCAGGTATAAAACTTGAGATCTGAGTAGAAAGACAAAAAGTTAAAAAAAAAAAAAAACAGTTATTTGGCCTGTCTTACTGGCAAGTGCAGCTATCCTGTGGCTGCCACTGCTTTTGCCATCTTTCAAAGACATGAGACACAGCCTTTCAACCTTCCAATATAGACTGAAGACTCATGTCTCTCCAAGAATCCTCCAAACTTTCAGTGCCAGATGGGGACTGCTGAGATACCCAGCTTGTGGACTGAGCTACTACTGGGGTTTCAGCATCTTCAGAGTATAGACTACCATTGTTGGACTATACAGGCTGTATCATGAAGATCAGTACAGGAAGATCAAGACAGGACGTGGTGCTTACTGGACCTCATTTAGTGACCATGGAAAGGGAAAACCCCAGTGTGGAGCACAAGGGCAGAACTGATGGTGGTTTGGGGTTGCCAAGGAGGAGCCTTCAGACATGACATCTTTCAGCCTAAAAAAAGGAAAAAAAAGAAAAAAGAAATCATAAGCTGAAGATGCTAAAACCCATGATCTATGTGGCATGCATATATGCATGCTTTGGCATGATGCAAATTGGACAGAACGATGACAAAGACTGGGTCAAAGAACTGACTGAAGCAGTGAAATTCTGCTCAAAACAGTGAACTTTTGCATCAAAATTTTTAAAAGAGACTGAGAAAAAGATGAAAAACATGTTTGGCAGAATGCATAAGCTCTGGTGGGGTGGGGGTAAGGAAGGGGGCACAGATCTAGATTTGACTGGAAATGTTGTATGAAATGCATAAAGCTTCAATAAAAATTGGCTTTGGAAAAAAAAAGAATTAGGAACCAAAAAAAACTTCATGTTGTCAGACACTGCTATGTGTCTCTCACCTTTGTTGTCCAAATAGAAATTTTCTTTGTTCCTGTCCCTGCCCTACCATCACTGAAGAGATTTTCCTCCTGATTCATGTCAGTGACCCAAAGTTACACACCTCTAGCCCTCCTAAAGAAGACTGCATCTCACACAGAAATGTCAAAGATGAAAACTAGACAGTGAATAAATGGACCCTTGCCTTGGAGATGGACTAGGGTGATTCTACATACAGGAACAATGTGAGATGGACCCTCAGTGGCCAGCTCGGCCAGCAGGAGCAGAGACTGCTGATGCTCATTAGAGCCCTCTTTTACTAAACACCTCCTAGACTAGACTACGTTTTGCCAACCAGCTTTACATTCAGATGGAACAGAAGCTAACAGCATTTGGTCATTAGGAGATAAATGGACAGTTACACACTTGACCTGTAAAAACTCCCCAGTGTGGTTCTTCCTCTCTTCCCTGTCTCCTTTTGTCTCTTCTTTTCCTATCTCCTGGTGAGATGCAAGATCAGAGAATTTCCAAAGCCCTAAGAGATAGCAGAGCCACAAGAGAAAGCAAAGAGCAGAACACCTGAGCCAGGATATGGCCAGTGAGAAGAAGAAACAAAAAATGATGAGGAGGGCATGGCTAATAAGAGGGGAGAAATTTTTCTAGAACCAAAAGACATAGCTCTGTCAATGTAAAGTGTGCACCAGACAAACTGAGACCAAAAAGAAGGCTATCAAGACTACCAAAATAGGGAAGAAAAGCCCAAACTAAGTCTGAGCTCAGCTCCACTAAAACAGAGGACAAGAGAGCTTTGTTGTTCTTCTTCTTTTAAATTTTCAATAACATATATTAATTATATTTAATAATGGGTTTCATTATGACATTGTCATACATGCATATAATGTGTATCAATCCTATTCACTCCGTCACCCTTTCTTGTTCCCCTTCCCACTCCTTCTAATCCCCTTGCTTTATCCAACTAGCCCTGGTTTCTTTTCTTCTTTCCTTTTCTTTTTCTTCTTTGTGTCCCAATGAGTTTCACTGGGGCTGTTTACTGAAGCACTAGCATCTTATCAGTGCCTGCATCACTGCATCACTGAAGGTATCTTTCCCTCAGGTAAGAGATGTTTTAAGAACTAATGTCAGGGGGCTGGAGAGATGTCTCAGCTGTTAAGAGCACCTACTACTCTTGCAGAGGACCCAGGTTCGATTCCCAGCACCCATGCAGCTAAGAACCATGTTCAAGCCAGGCATGGTGATGCATGCCTTTAATCCTAGCACTCACTTGGGAGGCAGAGGGAGGCAGATCTCTGTGAGTTCAAGGCCAGCCTGGTCTACAGAGTGAGTTCCAAGCCAAGTGCTATTGGGAGAAACTGTCTCAAAAAAAAAAAAAAACTTGTCTGGGCTGGAGAGATGCCTCAGTGGTTAAGAGTACTGGCTGCTCTTGCAGAACACCTGGGTTCAAATCACAGCACCCACATGGAGGCAAACAACCACCCATAACTCCAGTTCTAGGGGATCTGACTCCCTCTCTGTCCTCTGCAAACATTGTACATGAGTGCCTTCACATACGTGCAGGCACCGGCTACAAAGGCAAAGGGCGGCTCCACCCAGACAGCCACCCCCTACAAGGGTTTAGAGTTTAGACCCTTTTCCAGCAACCCAAGAGTCAATCTACCCTAAAATCTACCTGTCTGGAGTGAGTTCCGGGCTCCTGTGCTTCAGGAGCACCTGCACAAAGACACAATGTTGCCGAACCCTGTTATATTTCTTTTTATCTTAAAGCAACTGTGCTGTTATAATGTCTCCCTGTAGCCCCAGCTGTCCTGGAACTCACTCTGTAGGCCAGGCTGGCCTTGACCTCACAAAGATCCACTTGCCTCTGCATCCTGAGTGCTGGGATTAAATACAGTCTTTGAAGAAATTGCTCTAGCTTCCTTTCCTGTTTCTGTGAGAAAACACTCTAACTCTAACCAAAAGCAACTGGGGGACGGAAGGGTTTATTGGCTTACACGTTCCAGGTCACAATCCAACACCGCAGTCAGGGGAGGAGTCACAGCCAAGGAAGACAGAAGAAAGCATGGAGAATGCTGCTTGCTGGTTCACTCCCTGACTCACTCTTCAGCTAACTTTCTTATACAGCCCAGGGTTACATACCTAGGGATAGTGCCACCCAAGGTGGCCTGGACCCTACCTGCCATATCAATCATCAAATCAGTCCCTCATAGACTTGACCTCGGGCCAAGTTGATCTGGGAACACTCTTGAGACTCCCTTAGAAGGCTCTAGGGTGTGTCAAATAGACAGCTGAAGCTAACTAGGAAAAGAAAGTACCTATTTTAGCAGCTTCTAAAACCTAAAACACTATTCAATAAACTGTTCCTTCCTTGCAGTTGTCCAATAGCCATGTATATAAAAGACAGATGCTGATATACCTCCATAAGTAAGCCTTTCTCTAAGATAGGCTCTGAAAGCACTGAAAATATATTAGCTCATAAAATCAAGTTACTGCTATTCTTATTTGTGAGCTTACTGAGAAATAAGTCTCTATAAGGTTATAACATAAGTAAAGATAATAGAAAGCATCTTGAGGAGATTGCACAAAAAAGAAGCCATATTTCTCTCATAATGGGAAAAATTGCATTATGTGCAGGCTTTCTAGGAAGAGATGTATTGCATGTTCCATGAAACTTGAGGAGGCTAAGCCAAGGAGAGGTAAGTCTCCATGTGTAAGTTGTCCTTTTGATTTAAAGTTATGACACTTCACCCTCCTTCACTTCCATATGGCAGCATATTTCAGCAACTCAAAATCCTGATGTGAGCTCACATCATACAGACAACAACTATCTCAGTTTCATAATTGCAAATATACTGATTAACCCAGAGCAATGTAAGAGTGGGTAAAAGCACCAGAATCCAAGTCACAATTCTACACCTAGAGCAGTCACTCGCTGACCTTCAGCAAGTCCCAGAGACTATTTTCTTTCTTGTAATATAGCTAAATTGGATAATTTCTAAGATTGCAAAAAATTCTATGACTTTGTGACTGGCTGTAGTCAAGATTAGGAACCAAAGGGACACAACTAAGGGATTCCGTGCTCTGCCCCACAGTCCCAAGGTCTTCCTCACTGACCTTTCCTTTGTTTTTCTGCCAATTCTTTCACCAGACATTACTAGCTGCCATCCTCCAATAATAATAATAATAATAATAATAATAATAATAATAATGGTACTTACTGAACTCTTTCTATGTACCCCCACTATCCAATGCATTTTAAATGGATTATTTTACCTAATCCTGAAACTGCCTTATGATATACACAAAGGTACTTTCTCATTTTACAGCCATGAGCATGAGACATAGAAAACTACCTGTTCCTATCTATGACTTCAATATTCCAGTGTATACAATACAATAATAACTAAGTTAAAGTACCACATGGGTGAACTTGTCACAGTGTCTCAGTTCACTGCCGCTGTCCATGATTCTTAACCCAATCCACTCCCTTCAGCAATCCCTGAAGGTTATATGGGGCTGGTAAAGCTGCTTATAGAGGAGAGTGGTTTCTCCAACAGCCTTTCTACAGTAACCCACATAGATCACAGAGCATTTCAGCAGTAATAGTATGTAGTTATGCTATGCCTTTTTGAACCAAAGACAAGATCCCCACACTCATGAGCACTATCAATCAACAGATCACATATAACACATTTTGATTATTGTGTCTTTCTTAACCTGATAATCAATTGACTAAACTTGCTCTAGCTTATTGTTAGAAGTATGCATTTTAATGTGTGTGTGTGTGTGTGTGTGTGTTCCTGTATGAGCTAATGTGCAACACATGTGTGCAGGTCCCCAGAGAGGCCAGAAGAGAGTATTAGATCCCCTTAGAGCTGGAGTTACAGGCAGCTGTGAGTCCCCAGATATGGTTTCCAGAAACCAAACCTGGGTTTTCTGCAAGAGCAGTAAATACTCTTAAATGCTAAGCCATCTCTTCAGACCTTTTGCTTGTATTTAAAAACAATATACATGTTGTGAAAGTTACAAGAACTCTGACAAGCACAAAATCAGTATATATATTAAAAAAGAAAGAGTAAAATCTTTAAAAAAACAAAGAAGAAGAAAGAGTAAAAGCTTTTGTAGCCCTAGCAACCTATTTTCCTCTGTGTGCTTCACTTTGCTTATGGCATGATGATGAAAATTATTGGCAAATGATTGTTGTATAAAATATACACATATATTGTTTTTATGTGTACAAGGATATTGCCTGCATGTGTGTATGTGCACCTGTGTCATGCAATGCCTATGGAGTTCACAAGAGAACATTTTATTTCTGTAGAACTGGAGTTACAGGCAGTTGTTAGGTGTGTGGGTGTTGAGAATCAAACCCAGGTGATCTACAAAAGCAGCCAGTGCTCTTAACTGCTGAGCCATTCCTCCAGCATCTCTCCTCATAAAATACACACATATGTATCTAAATATATAAGAAAACACATAAATGGTAAGAAAGAGGAGCCGGGTGTGGTGGCACATGCCTTTAATCCCAACACTCAAGATGCAGAGGCAGGTGGATCTCTGGGAGTTCAAGGCCAGCCTGGTTACACAGTAAGTTCCAGGACAGCTGGAGCTACAGGGAGACCCTGACTCAAAAAGACCAAAAAAAAAAAAACAAGAAAAATAGATGATATATAGATAGATGGGCTGATATATAGATAAGCACATATATAGAAGAAATCCTAAACATAGAGAGCCTAATGTTTATTCTAAATATCATTAAATACCATAGCAATAATACCAACAATAATAAATACCATCCTCTTCTGTTTACAATAAAGTTAAGAAAGTCCATTAAAACAGTGTAAATAGAAAGCAGGACCAGAGGCCAAACTCAATTGATTTTTACTAAAAGACCTCTGGAGCCACCTTGTGGCCCAGGAGCCCAGCACCAAATCAAGCTCCACTGAAGCTTTGAAAAGCCTTGGACTTTCTTTTTTTATTTTATTTTATTTATTTTTTATGTGTATGAATGCACTGTCCACATGTAGGTTTGTGCACCCGTGTCGTGCAGAAAATCCTTAGACTTTCAAAGAGCCTAAAGTAATACTAAAATGGGTAGTTTTCTTAATTGGCGATTAGAAGGAGCACTCTGTCCTCTCTCAGGTGGAAACAGTGCGCAATGTTTGTTTGTTTGTTTGTTTGTTTGTTTCCCACAATCTGTGCTTTTTATTGAATTACACTAGCTAAACCACTGTCCCAGAATAGGTCCCCTGGGTTCTCAGGGAATCTACAGCTGCCAATCCATAAGAGGAAGCATTTACATTATTAGCAGACCATCAGAAAAAAAGCCATAAGAAGGAAGTTTGTGAAGTGATAAAAATTATGTGTTTTGAGAAGTTAACAGAAAGAAAAACTGAGGGAAGGCCTGTAGAAGGGCTGAGGAGGGAAACTCAGTCCAGTAGCATTTGTTGCCAGCTACTGTGAGCTATGTTCTTTCTGAAGGTCTCAGACATGAACACGCTGCCACTGGGGATGCTTTTCCATGTGAACTCTTTAGGAAATACTAAATCGACCAGCCAGGGGTTGGTCATATATGCAATAGGCCAAGGAGAAGTTTAGAAAGCTAACTTCTTGGCATAAACATGTGGTAGGCCAAAGGAAATTATAATCCTTACAATATCACTCTGGTTTTGAAGAAAAAAAAGATTGTCTTTCTTCTCCCAGTATGGAGGGGAGGGGATTGCTAACTATTAGGAGATTAAGTTCCCAAGACATAACCCTCCCCCTAATGCCATTCTTAGTCAGATAAATTCCTAAGTGTTGCACTACTACTGCTATAAGTTTTAGGGGACACCAATTATTTTCCTATTATCTAATGAGCAGTTCTAAGTGACCACATTTTTTTCCAGTGAACTCAATCTATCACATATCTTGTCTCTCCATTTCATGCACATAAGTGTTATACATTCTTTAAAGGAGAAAGAAAACCCTTAGTTTTTATAGTTTAAAACTTCATGCTTTTCATCCCAGCTAAATGGTCTTGACTCTCATCAGCTATGAGCTCAGTTGTTGCCCTCATCACTCCCCTCAAAGTTTTATATCTCAACCTAGACTTATCTTCCTTCTTCCAACCCCTAAGAAAGAAGTATCTCACTCTTTGTTCAAAAATATTCTTTCTGCCTGACATGGTGCCACATGCCTTTAATCCCATCACTTGAGAGGCAGATGAATGCAATTCATCACATAACTTGCCTCTCCATTTCATGCACATAAATGTTATATATTCTTTAAAAGCAGAAAGAAAATCCTTAATTTTTCTCAGTACTCAGAGGCCAATAAAGGGCATCAGAGCCCCTGGCACTGAAGTTAGAGGCAGTTCTGAACCACCCAGTATGAGTGCTGGAAACTGAATTTGGATCCTCTGCAAGAGTAGTATACACTCCCTAACTACAGAGCCATCTTTCCGGTGAGATCTTTGTGAGTCCAAGCTTATCCTGATTTACATAGTAAGTTCCAGGCCAGCTGGGTTCCGTGCTGAAACCCTGTCTCAAGTAATAAAATAATAATAGTCTTTCTGCTATGATATAGATTTCACCACTGTTCACCTTTCTCCAGTACCCCCCTCCGTTCATTATTTTCTTTTTCTTCTAGCTTGAATCTATTTGTCACAGGGTTCCTCTCAATTTAAAAGGAGAATCTGATCCCTCACCCTTACAAGACTATTATTCCACTATGGCCCCATTATCTCCGTCCTTCTTTCCCCTCCTTTCTTGTTTACTGGAAGTCCATGCTGAATCCTCGCTGTTCTTCTCCAGTTCCTCCTGAGTACATTCCAGTCTGGCTTTCCATCAGGGAAGGTGAGTCTGAGGTAAAGAGAGAACAAAGAAAGAGGTTCTCCTCCATTTCCTTTTCTCTTTAACAAAATTATTTCCATGTTATGACCATATACTGTGGGAGTTTAATAATCATATGAATAGTCCTTTAGTCACGCGTGGCCGACATCCACATGGTGTTCTTCCCTTCTTGCGTTTTCCAAGGCTGTCTCCTGCCTGCAGGGAGACAATCTCTCTGCTTAGCTCTGGCAAGGACGGGGGAGGGGACCTCAGGAGAATTATTCAACGGAATAGAAAGACAAGGAAATAAAAGACGGACTCAGAGGGCAAGGGCCCGGAGAATAGAGTCTCTCTTTATTGATGCCAGCAGTGTGTTTATATACCAAAAGTTACTGTGCTCTGGGTAAGGAAGTAGGGAGCAGGCAGAAGGGAGGGGTGAGCCACCTTGGCTCTAATGGAGGGGGCTGCAGAGCTCCTGTTTGTGCAACAGGTAACTAGAGGTGCAACATTTTGCTCAATGTCTCAAGGGAAGGGGCCATTCGGTCCTGGAACTTTGCAGAGATTAGGCGAAGCAAGAAACATTGTAATATCCCAAACCTTGCAGGGAGCTACAGAGAGGCAACTGAATGCTCACAGAAATATCAGATAACCGGAGATCTTACGGGACAGGTCTTACAAGTTCTTGCCTCAAGCCACACAGTTTCATTCCACAATATACCCTGACCATGTTTTTCATTCCTCAAATATTTATAAATAATACATATGTATACGCAATCATTGGCTACTATCTCAAACCAGTGGAATGGAATTTGTCTTAATATGCAGAACATAAATCCACATTTCAAATGGCTTTTTAATGGCTTCCAAAAGTTATACTGAAGCTAATAAAAAGATTAAACTTGCCATTTAAAAAGTGGCTGTTCTACCACCTTTTCATTTGATGGTGCTTTTATTATGGATGACGGGGGTCTTCAAGTGCAGTTTCTTAGCAAGAATCTTCTAAGTAACCATTTAAGTTGAGCTTCTACATTTTAGTACAATACTGCATGTAATAATTACAATGTTCTTTTTATCTTTTTTTATTTTATTTATTTTTGTATGTGTATGAATGTACTGTTTGCATGTAGGTTTGTGCACCCGTGTCGTGCAATGCCATGGAGGTCAGATGAGGGTCTCGGATTCCTCTGGAACTAGAGTTCTCCTGGAATTGGAGTTACAGATGGTTCTTCACCTCCATGTGGGTGCTGGGTATCAAACCCAGGTCCTCTGCAAGAGCAGTTGGTGCTCTTAACCGCTAAGCTATCTCTCCAGCCCAATAATTACAATGTTCTTAATAAGTACTTATTAATAGATTCAAGTAATAGGATTGGAGCTTAGCTCCTTTTGTGTTGGGGAAAGATGAAACAGGAGTCCAAGGTACAGTGAAAAACAGAAAAAGCTGCTGTGGTGGTTTGAATGAGTATCCCCCATAGGCTTTAAGTATTCAGACATTTGTCTCCAGTTGGTGGCACTGTTCTTGGAGGTCTTAGAAAGTGTAGCCATGCTAGAGAAAGTACGTTATTGGGGGCAGGCTTAGTGAGTTTAACAAGTCTTGCAGTCTCCAGTCACTCTCTCTGCTTCCTGTGCTCATTGTAAGATGTGACCCTCGGCTTGCTGCTCTAGCCACAGCCACCATGCTTCCTGCCACAATGGACTCTAATTCCCTGGAACCATCAATTATAAACTCAAATAAACTCTTCCTTTTATAAGTTCCTTTGGTCATGGTGTTTTATCACTGCAACAGAAAAGTGGCTAATACAGCTGCTGAGACGTGTTTGGTGCCACTGTGCACAAATGATTCTTAGGAATGCAACAGGCCTGAGCAAGCAAAATTGCTTGGAGGTGGAGAGGCGCCACCTAAAGCAGAATGAAAGCCAAAACATAATTATTAAGTAACTCATCAAAAATGAGAGAAAGTGAATACGGATTTGTCTTCTTGATGCTGTTTTTTTGTTGTTGTTGTTTTTGTTTGTGTGTTTTGGTGGTGGTGGTGGTGGGTTGTTTTGGTTTTGGGGTTTTTTTGGTCTTTTTTTAAGATAGGGTCTCCCCTAGAAGAGGGCGTCAGATCCTGATTCCCTGGAGCTGGAGTTACAAGTGGCTGTGAACTGCTGGGCGTGGGAGCTGGACTTGGGTCCTCTAGAAGAGCAGCAAGCACTCTTTTGTTTTACCATAGAAAACACATATCATTTATTATGTGGACTTAAAAATCAACATAAATCAATTTCAGGCACTTCTTGTGTACACACTATGAGAAATTTCTACCAAAGAACAATGTATTTAGCAGGCAATACCATAAAGACTTACACTTTCATTTTTAGAAGATTACACAAGGGCCAGGAATTAAAAAGAAGAAATATTGAATAATTAACTCAAGTGTATCCTGTTATATTTCTTCCCAATTTCAAATTATTTTAGAGTTAAATACAAGCACTTTTAAAGCCCCCAGGTGCTAAATTCTGCTTTCTTTCTCTCCACTATCATGGTCTTAAATTATCATACTTGCTTTGAGAAGTCATGGCATTGAAGTTTTATGTTAAGTGGCATTTTGAATCATTGTTTTCTATAATCTATCTTCTTCTACAAAGACAACACATGATTGTTAATTACTGATTTCTTTGTTTTTCTGATGGAGTTTTTGCTATGCACTCCGGCTGGCTGATACTGTAAACTATGTAGCCCAGACTGACCTTGAAGTCACAGCAACTCTCCTGCCTTAGCTTCCTCAGTGCTGGAAACACAGGCCTACACCACCAAACCTGGCTTATTTTAATGTGTTATAGCAAGTTTATTTCATAAGGCTGGGTTTATAATTACTAATAGCTTTGGATACCTAATGCTGCTCTCTGTTATTTAAATAAACATGAAGAGAAAGTGGAATGTGGGAAATATGTTATCCTGTCTCAACCCAGCCTTAAAAATGAAAGTGAGGGCTGGAGACATAGCCTAGTGGTTAAGAGTGCCGACTGCTCTGGTAGAGGACCCGGGTTTGATCCCCAGCACCCACATGGCAGCTGAGAACCATCTTTAACTCCGGTTCCAGGGGAATCTGACACCCTCTTCTGACCTCTGTGGCATTTGCATGACACGGTTGCACAAACCTACATGCAGACAGTACATTCATACACATACTAAATAAATAAAATTTAAAAAATATTTTTAAAAAAATGAAAGTGAGACCCAGAGACCAGGACATCACTAGGTAATCAGGAGAAGACCCCTGTTCACAGATAACCTAGAATGTGCAGTTATCCCTTATTAACAAAGTAGAAGAGACTATACATCCTCAGAAATGCCTGCAGAAAATACTAGACAGTGTCTACAATTTTTTTAGTTACATCAATACAAACAAGTTTTGAGGTTGTCTGTACTGTATGTGATTGCTGTAGGTACAGCAAAAAATGTAAAGCGCCTGTAGAAAAGGGTCGATACAGTCCCACTTCTAGGCATATTAATACTACATTCTCAGACAAAAGGAAAAGAGCCTCTCAGGGACTTCCTGCCTTCCTCGTGCTCTTACTGACTGGAACTACCTACTAGGCACTACTTAGAGGCCACTTCATGCTATGCATAGCTAAAATTATGTTTACCACCTGCACTAAAAATACCAAGCAGCAGTCCTAAAGCATTTCTTTATTAAGGCAAAATGTCATAAGAAAATGAACATGTTCCTCGCTTCCCCCAACTACTAGCCTTAGTCTACTGTGATGGCCATGGTGTGCCAGGAAACTGAATAAGAACTCAATATAATGGGAAAGATCTAATTTATATAAATGCCATTATGAGAAAAATTGAATATATTTAGACGGTTTAGCTTATGAGCACTTTAACCAAGATATCAAGAGAATTTGTCTGATTTTCAAAATTAGTAACAAAAGAGAACACATAAATCTATCCAGATAGGTGTATAAATCTTTGTTCTTTTCTCAAAATTGAACACAATGATCCTAAATGAGATGCTTATTTGCATCCAGAATTGATACTTCTAACAATTTAAAAACATTGTTCTTTGCTTAATTCCACCTAAGTGACACACAGTGGCCAGCCTGACTGTTCATGAGGCTCTCCATCTTACTGGACCTAATACCACTACAGCAGCTTTGATACTTTCATACATTAAATCATTCTTGCCCAGTCAAAAATGTATGTACAAGTTATTCAGGTATCGTCTTATTTTGATACTAGCCTAGAAGGGTAGGAAACTTAAAAAAAAAAAAAAAAAAAGACTCGTATTTTGTTGTAAATGTGGTAAAATTTCATGCACTCTCATGTCCTTTCAATAACTGACTACACTGAGTCAACCTACATGCTTTAAACATCCAGTTAATAAATTTTAGACAATACCTTGACAACACTGGAATTTGCTAGCTGGTATGTGCTGAACTGATGCAACAGTAATCCAAGGGACTATGCACATTAATAATCAAAAAAAAAAAAAAAAAAACAGCTGTAGATTTGGGGGCTAGTTTACAGAATATGTCTTAACTGCTGAGCCCTCTCTCCGGCCCAGATTCAGAGTTCTTAGAATTCAAGACTGAAGTGACCTTATAAATTAAACTGCCTTAAAAAGGAAAAAAAAAAAAAATAGGGTCTCCCTATAGCCCCAGCTGTCCTAGAACTCACTATGTAGACCAGGTTGGCCTTGAACTCACAGAGGTCCTCCTGCCTCTGCCTCCCAAGTGCTGGGATTAAAGGCATATGCCACCATGCCAGGCAAGTTCTTTTATCATTGAATTTTTATGTGTTTCATACATAAATTTTCTGTCAGTCTTAATCACCATTATACCTGCTTCTCCCTTGGCAGCCTCCTGTGCCCCCCCAACGGGAGTCCACACTTCTGTCATTCCTGCTAGACTCCATTGCACCAGATTACTCTCCCTACTCTCACTCCTCACTACCAGCTCATCCCCTAGCTCTAGTCAGCCTATTCTGAGTCTCTTTTCTAAATTTTTTTTTAATTTTATTTATTTCTGTATGTGTATGAATGTACTGTCTGCATGCAAGTCTGTGCACCCGTGTCGTGAAATGCCGCGGAGGTCAGAAGAGGGCGTTGGATTCCCCTGGAACCGGAGTTCTCCTGGAATTGGAGTTCCAGACGGTTCTTGGCCGCCATGTGGGTGCTGGGGATCGAACCCGGGTCCTCTGCAAGAGCGGTCGGCGCTCTTAACCGCTAGCCATCTCTCCAGCCCTCTGAGTCTCTTTTCTAAAGAAGGCCAAGTCTTCCTCACTCAACGGCCATCTGCTGTCAATATTTCCTCAGCCAAGGCTGAGCTCTGCTACACATTTCTGCAGTTCTGTGGTAGGTTTTTGTCTAGCTGAGCTTGCATGGGTCTTGCGCATGCTGATACCAATGCTGTAGGTTCATATGAATAGGGTCCCAGGAGCTTGCAGGATTCATTTCCATTTGGTCTTGCATCACCTCCCTGGCTCTTAACAATCATTCTGCCTTCTTTTCTGCAATGTTCCCTGAGCCATAGGTGAATGAAGCTGAATATAGGCAGCCTGTCGTGGAGCCACACTCTGTAGACTCCTAATCTTCACAGTTTGGCCATTCAGGCCCTTTTGGGTTCCTAGTGTCCTGTTGCATGGAGAAGCTTCCTAATGAGAGTTAAGTGATACTTAATTTGTTCTATGATGATTGGGTCTTATGTGTAGAAGTTGCATTGTAGCTGTGTCACCTAGGCATGAGCCATTCACAGACCATGTCTCTGTATTCAATTGTGAGAGTCTGTACTATTCTCATCTGATGCAAAAGAAGCCTCTTTTCTGAGTCTTATCTAGGATATTTGCCTGTAACTATAAGGATACTTCTTTTGTAGCTAGTAAAATGTTACCTTAGCCTAGGGATGTGTCTACCTTGTGAAATTGTCTAAGATCTATGACTTCCCCAGTTGTGTGCATCTGGCTATATTAACAATACCACACATGAATTACCTCCCACTGAGTTGGCTTTAGGTCCAATCGGTTAGCCATTGAGTTCCCCCCGAGATAGAAGTGACACTATTGCACCAATGTCTTATGCTGTGCTGGTCATTTACATCAATATTTGGTCTTGAAGCTGATGTATCATCCATTGACATTCTCTCTTAGTGAATTGCATAGTGCTCTCCACAGCTGTGTAAGCTAGCCCTCAGGGGTGGTAGCTTCCAAGTGTGGTCAAGCTCCATTGCTCAAGATCAAGTCTCTATAGTATGTCCTGTCTTCAGCAATAGGGTCTTACCTTCAGGTTCTGGGGGCTCTGGCAATAGCCTGTGTAATTTGGGGAGTCTCTTGGACTACCCTGACCAATCACTCAAAGGAAGGTTTCTCCTGTCTGGTTCTGTTTTTTTGATGTGCAGCCTTCATCTTTCCATATGGACTCATGTAGAGGTACTTTATGTATAGTTTGACAATAGATTGTTAGACTAATATGATTCTCTCGGGTTATTTTACCCTAATGAGGCATCTCTCCTCCCTCTCTTACCTGTCTAGCACTCCCTCCACATCTTCTCCGTGCCTTCTCCATTCAAAGCATCTCCAGTTCTTTCACTTATCTTGGACTCCTTTTTTACCCCTTTTACCCCACCCCCCCTCTTTCTATAACTCTTCCACTCCCCTCCTGTCCTAGTTTTTCTTCCATTGCTGTGACAAAACACTCTGACCAACACCAACTTGGGGAGGAAAGGGTTTATTCAGCTTACATCTCCTGGGTCACAGTTCATCACTTAGGGAGCCCAAGGCAGGAACTCAGGGCAGGAACCTGGAGGCAGGAGCTGAAGCACAGGCCATGGAGGAATGCTGTTCACTGGCTTGCTCCCCTGGCTCATGCCCAGCCTGCCTTCTTATACCGTACACAACAACCTGCCCAGGGTGGCACTACTCATTGTGGGCTGGGCCCTCCCACACTGCTCGACCATCAAGACAATACTCCACAGAGGTGGCCACAGGCCAATCCAATGGAGCCAATTCCCCAACTGAGGCTCCCTCAACCCAGGTGTGTCAAGTTGACACTAAAGCTATCCAGCACACCTCCTAATTAGAAACCTGATTTTAACCATTCCTCCCTTAGTAACATCTGTCACCTACTAGCCCTCGGTCTCTGGTTCCCTCTTTCCCTTTATTTTCCTAGTTCCTTTTGATTTACCTGGTTCCTTCAGTTACATCTGGAAAAATACTTATAGAGATTTGGTGCTAGGATCCATAAATGAGGAACAAGAAATGTTGTTTGTTTTCTAAGCCTGTGTCACTTCATTAAGCATAACAGCTTCTAGCTCCATCCATTTACCTATGAATTTCATGATGTTGTCTTTCTTTATCACTGCATAGAACTCCATTATGTAAATGTACATTTTCATTATCCACTCATCAGTTGAGGGACACAGGTTGCTTCCAACTCTTCACTATTGTGAAAAGAGCAGCAATAAATATGGATGTGCAAGTATCTCTACAATAGGATGAATCCTTTGGGTCCTCACCCAGGAGTGGTCTGACTGGGTTAAACGGTAGGTTCTTTTTTAGTCTTTTTAGAGTTCTCCACACTGCTTTCCATAGGAGTTGCATGAATTTGCATTCCCATCAGCAGAGAATGAGTGTTTCCCTTTCTCCACAACCTCTCCAGCATTTAGTATCACTTGTTTTCTTGAAGTGGTTTTAATTTGCACTTTCTTAATTACTAATGATGTTGGACACATTTTAAGATGTTTCTTATCCATCTAACTTCTTCTTTTGAGAACTCCCTGTTCAGATCTTTATCCCATCTTTTAACTGTGTCATTTGATTTCTTAGTCATTTGTTGGTGTTGTTATTGTTGCTGTTGTTGTTGTTGTTGTTTTGAGTAATTTATATACTCTGGATGTTAAACCTTTATCAGATGTGTCACTGATGAAGATTTCCTCCCACTCAGTGAGTTTTCCCTTCACTTCTTTTGATTGTTTCTTTTGGTGTACAGAAGCTTTTTAGTTTAATGAGGTCTCACTTGTTGATTGTGGACATTATTTCCTGCACAACTACTGTCTAATTTAGAAAGTCTTTTCTTACACCTACATCTTATAGGTTACTGCCAATGTTTTCTTCTAACATTTTTGGAGTTTCAGGTTTCACATTGAGGCCTTTGATCCATTTACAGTTGACTTTTGTGCAATGTGAAAGGTAAAAGTTTAGTCTCATTCTTCTACAGGTAGTCATCCAGTTCTGCCAGCACCATTTGCGGAAGATACTGCCTTCCTGAGTGTTCTTGGCCACTTTGTCAAATATCAGGTGGCTGAAATTGCATGTACTCAAGTTTAGGTCCTCAGTTTTGTTCTATTGATCTACAGGTCTATTTTTGTGACAGTACCACACTGCTTTTATAACTATAGCTCTATAATATAGTTTGAAATCTGGTATAGTATGCTCCTTTGCATTGTTCTTTGTGTTTCTAGGGTCTTTTGTGTTTCCATATGAATTTTAGGATTTTTTTTTCTAATTTCGTGAAGAAAGTCATAGGGATTTTGATTGGGATTGCATTGAATCTGTATATTACTTTGAGTGGCATAGTCATTTTTACTATATTAATTCTTCTAATCCATGAGCATGGGAGGCCCTTCCATCTTCTTATGTCTTCCTCAATCTCCTTTTTTAAGATGTAATATTTTCATTGTAGAGATCTTTAATGTCTTTGGTCGGGTTTGTTCTGAGCTTTTTATTTTTTGAGGTTATTTTGAATGGGAAGGTTTCTATGTACTCCTCCAATTTCTTGTTGTTGGCATATAGAAAGACTACTGAGTTTCGTAGATTAACTTTGTAACCTGCCACTTTACCAAAACTGTTAATTTTTTCTAGGAGTTTTCTGGTAGAATTTTTGGCATTTCTTATGTACAATACCACATCATCTGCAAAAAGGCATAGTTTGACCTCTTCTTTTCCAATTAATACTCCTTTAATTTCCTTCTCTTGTCTTATTTCTCTAGCAATAGTTTCAAGCACTATATTGAAAAGGAATGGAAGCCAGGTGTGGTGGTGCATGCCTTTAATCCTAGCACTGGGAAGGCAGAGCCAGGTAGATCTCTGTGAGTTCAAGGCCAGCCTGGTGTACAGAGCGAGCTTAAGGCCAGCTGGGACTAAAGGGAGACCCTGTCTCAAAAAGACCAAAGGGAAAAAAAAGAAAGAAAAGAAAGAAAGAAAGAAAGAAAGAAAGAAAGAAAGAAAGAAAGAAAGAAAGGAGGGAGGGAGGGAGGGAGGGAGGGAGGAAGGAAGGAAGGAAGGAAGGAAGGAAGGAAGGAAGGAAGGAAGGAAGGAAGGAAGGAAGGAAGGAAGGAAGGAAGGAAGGAAGGAAGGAAGGCAATGGGGGCACCCTTGCAGGGATCCTCACTTTAAGGGGAACGTTTCTAGTTTTTCCACATTTAGAATGATGTTGGCTGTGGGTTTGTTGCATATAGCATTATGTTGAGGTATGTTCCCTCCAGTACAATTCCCTCTAGAACTTTAAACATAAAGGCATGTTGAATTTTATCAAAGACCTTTTCTGCATCAATTGAGATGACCATGTGGTTTTCATCTTTTACTCCATTTATATGATTTATGATATTTATTGACTTACATAAGTTGAACCATCCCTACATCTCTGGAACAAATCTGACTTGATCATGGTGGATGACCTTTTTGATGTGTGCCTGTATGTGGTTTACAAGTATTTTGCTGAGATTTTTTGCCTCTATATTCATTAAGGATATGGGTCTATATTTTTCTTTTTTTAGTTGTATCTTTGTCTGGTTTTGATATTAGGGTGATGCTGGCTTCATAGAAGGAATTGGGTAGATTTCCCTATTTCTATCCTTTTGAATAACTTATCTTATGGTTCTGTTTAAGCTGTTTATCTCTTCTTGGTCAAGTTTTGGTGATTCCTGTGCATTTAGATATTCAGCTATTTCTTTTAAGTTTTCAATTTTAATAAAGTATAGGTTTTTAAAGTATTCCCATATAATGTTCTGGATCTTTTTGTTGTCTGTTGTGATGTTTCCCCTTTCATCTCTAATTTTGCTGATTTGAAATTGCTCTTTTTTTTTTGTTAACTGGGCTAAG
This sequence comes from Rhizomys pruinosus, assembly GCA_009823505.1. Classification (NCBI taxonomy): domain Eukaryota; kingdom Metazoa; phylum Chordata; class Mammalia; order Rodentia; family Spalacidae; genus Rhizomys; species Rhizomys pruinosus. Next base: position 26,463 of record VZQC01004508.1, read on the forward strand.
TGTCTGTCTATCTTGTTTATCCTTCCAAAGAACCAGCTCTTGGATTTACTGATTCTTTGTATTGTTTTCTTTGTTTCTATTTCATTAATCTCTGCTCTAATTTTTGTAATTTCTTCTTGTCTGCTGAGTTTGGGGTTCATTTGCTGTTGTCTTTCAAGTGTTTTGAGTTGCAATGTTAAGTTATTTCTTTGTGCTCTTTCTGTTTGGTTTGTTTGTTTGTTTGTTTGTTTGTTTGTTTTCATCTTTTTGAAACAGGGTTTCCTTTTAGTTCCAGATAGCACGGAACTTGCTATGTAGACCAGGCTTGCTTTGAATTCATGGAGATCCACCTGTCTCTGCCTCTTGAGTGCTGGGATTAAAGGCTCTTTCTGTTTTTTAATGTAGGCACTTAGAGCTATAAACTTCCCCCTTTTAAAGTGTCTCAGAGGTTTTGTTGTGTTGTATTTTCCGTTTTGTTCAATTTCAGAAATACTTTTATTTCTTTCTTAATTTCTCCTTTGACCCATTCGTTATACAGGAGTGTGTTGTTTAATCTCTATGAGTTCATGTAATTACTAGGGCTTCTTCTGGTGTTGATATTTAGCTTTATTATATTCTGGTTCGATAGAATACATAGAATTATTTCAATCATTTTGTATTTGTTGAGGTTTGTTCTCTGCTCCAGTATGTGGTCTATTTGGAGAAAGTTCCATGGGGTGTTGAATAGAAAATATATTTTTTGGTCCTTGGGTGGAATATTCAGTAGATGTCTTTTAGGTCCATTTGGTGAATCATATGGTTTTCTGGACATGTATTCTTTCATCTTGTTTACGTCATGGAAGATTTTTCTCTCTCCTTCATCTATAATTGACATTTTTGCTGGGTATTGTTACCTGGGTTGGCATCTATAGTCCTTTAACACTGGGAATGCTTTGCTCCACATTCTTTTTGCTTTCATAGCTTGCACTGAGAAGTCAGTTGTAATTCTGATAGGTTTCCCCTTATAGGTCACTTGTTTTTCTCTTGTGGATTTCAGAATTTTGTCTTTGTTTTGGGTGTCTAGCATTTTAACTATGATGTGGCATGGAGAGTTTCTTTTCTGATCTTGTCTGTTTGGAGTTATATGCTTCTTGTATTTGTATTGGTTTGTCTTTTTTTAGTTTGGGGAAATTTTCATCTATTATTCTGTTGAAGATTTGATCAATACCGTTCTCTTGGGATTCTTCTCCTTCCTCTATTCCTATGATGCAGAGGTTTGATCTTTTCATAGTGTCCCACAGTTCCTGGTTGTTCCACTTTTGTGTATTTTTAAATTTTTCCTAATCTTTACTTGAGGATTTTAGTTGTTCTGTGTTATCTTCCAGGTCTGATATTCTTTGTTCTGCTTCCTCCATTCTGCTTCTGAGGCTTTTTCCATTCCTTTCCTCTTGATTGGATGAGTGTTTGATTTCCTTTTTCATTTCATCTTCTGATTTCTTTAGTATTTCCACTTCATTTGGAGCTTCTCAATCTCTTCCTATAGCTCTTTGTTTCACTGGTTGGTTTCCTTATCTTTTTCA
>VZQC01004516.1:4437-69322 GCA_009823505.1 Rhizomys pruinosus
ATTCTCCCAGTCTATGCCTTTTGATTGGGGAGTTTAGCTCATTAATATTTAAGGTTATAATTGAAAGATGGATGTTGCTTCCTTTCACTTTATTATACATTTGGACTTCTAGCCTATGGTTATGTTTTTATTAGTTTCTTTTCCTAGATGTTTGGGGATTGTTGCTCCTCTCTTCTGCCCTTTGAATTGCTTCAAGTATTTTATGAAGAGTTGGTTTTCCAGACATGTATTCCATCATTTTATTTATGTCATGGAAGATTTTTCTCTCTTCTTCAACTATAGTCAACATTTTTGCTGGGTAAAGTATTCTGGGTTGACATCCATAGTCCTTTAACACTGGGAATGCTTTGCTCCATGTTCTTCTTGCTTTCATGGTTTGCGCTGAGAAGTCAGTTGTAATTCTGATGGGTTTCCCTTTGTATGTGACTTGTTTTTCTTTTGTAGCCCTCAGAATTTTGTCTTTGTTTTGGGCATCTAGCATTTTAACTATGATATGGCGTGGGGAGTTTCTTTTCTGATCTTGTCTATTTGGAGTCCTATGTGCTTCTTGTATTTGTATGGGTTTGTCTATTTTTAGTTTGGGGAAATTTTCATCTATTATTCTGTTGAAGATCTGATCCATAATATTCTCTTGTGATTCTTCTCCTTCCTCTCTTTCTATGATGCTGAAGTTTGATCTTTTCATAGTGTCCCGTATTTCCTGGTTGTTTCACTTTTGTGTATTTTTAAATTTTTCATAATCTTTATTTGAGCTTTTTAATTGCTCTGTGTTATCTTCCAGATCTGATATTCTTTGTTCTGCTTCCTCTATTCTACTTCTGAGGCTTTTTCCTTTCCTTTCTTCTTGATTGGATATGTGTTCTAATTCCTTTTTCGTTTCATCCTGTGTTTTCTTTAGTATTTCCATTTCCTTTTTGAACTTCTCAATCTTTTCTTGGTGGTCCTTACTTCGTTGGTTGGCTTCCTTTTTCAGTGTTTTTACTTCCTTTCAGAGTTTGTTTTTTTCTCCCTCTAGTTCTTTCTGGAGTTTGTCAATCTGTTCCTTTAGTTCTTTCTGAAATTTGTCATTGTGTCCCTCTAGATCCTTTTTGAGTTTTTCATTCTCTCTCTTTAGTTCTCTGAATTCTTCTTTATTTTCTTTAATTTCTCTGCATACGTCTGAAATTATTCCTCTAAGATCTGTTCCTTGGGTCTCCTGCAAGGGGATCCCATTGTAGCTATCTCCTACAGGTTTGGTAGAGCCTGGTGCAGGATTATCCTGTGCCTTTCCCATGTTGTCCCTTCGTCGTGTCCCTGGCATGTGGGCTTCCCTTTTGTGGTTCAGATCACAAATGCCTTTTCACTATGTTAGCAGATGGTTTTGCTTTCCTCCTTCAGATGCTTTTTTTTTTCCCCTTTTCTCCTCCTTGTTTATGGAGTATTGACTTGTCTAGGTTTCAGGCTTTCAATTTTGTTTATATATTGGATATTGGAAGCCTAAGTCACTCTTCTCTTCTTGTTCTGAAGGTTCTCCAAAAAAAAAGTCCACTTGGATTCTCACTGATTTCAGGCGATGGCAGGGGTCGGGGTGGGGGTGGGGGTGGGGTATATGCCTGACCTAGCCGGCACCCAGGTACCTGCCTGAGTGACTTCCAGCCAGCCTGCACAAAGCTGCAGAGGCACCAACCCAAACCCACTGACCCTCTGGTCCTGGCTCCAAAGGTGAAGGGCGGTCCCGCCCATAAGGCCTCAGCCAAGCGACCCCCCTAGCAGCAGCCCAGGAGATAGTCCACCCCAAAAAGTACCTGCCTGAGTGACTTCCAGCCAGCCCACACCAAGCTACAGAGGCACCAACCCTAACCCACCGACCCTCTGGTCCCAGCTCCAAAGGCAAAGGGCAGTCCCACCCAGAAGACCTCAGAGACGCGACCCCCTAGCAGCAGCCCAGGATTTAGTCCACCCCAAAAAGTACCTGCCTGAGTGACATCCGGCCAGCCCACACAAAGCGGCAGAGGCACCCACCCAAACCCGCTGACCCTCTGGTCTTGGCTCCAAAGGCGAAAGGCGGTCCCGCCCAGAAGGCCTCAGAGACATGTCCCCCTAGCAGCCGCCCAGGAGATAGTCCACCCCAAAAAGTACCTCCGGTGTCTATTTACTGTGAGCTTTTTCCATGTTGGGTTTTTTTATGTGTGTGTCTTTGGCATTGGATTTTGTTTGTTTGTTTGAGTTCTGGTGCCTCAACATTTGCTACACAGGACATGGCTGAAGTCTGCTCCCCCAGCGGGGTGCACACTGGTCTTTCGCTGTGTGGAGCACGGCTAATTCCACCCACGTCGCATGCTGGGGCCAGAAGGTTGGAAGGTCCTGGGCAATACCAGGCCTCTCTGGGGCACAGGGGTGCCCAAAGTCCCCAGGAAAGCAGCCCTTACCTGGTCATTTGCAGGTTGGCGTTCTGCAGGACATGGGTGAAGTCTGCTCACCCAGCGGGGTGCACGCTGATCTTGTGCTGTGTGGAGCACAGCTAGCTCCCGATGTCATCTTTCTTTACCAGTGCATAGAACTCGATTGTGTACATGTACTATATTTTTGTCATCCACTCATCAGTTGTGGGGCATTTGGGTTGGTTCTACCTCTTCACTATTGTGAAGAGGGCTGCAATAAACATGGATGTGAATGTATCTTTATGGTAGGATGAGTCTTGTGGGTATATACCCAGGAGTGGTAGGGGGGTGGGCTCATTTTGAGTCTTTTTTTTTAAGTCTTTTTGAGACAGGGTCTCCCTGTAGCCCCAGCTGTCCTGGAACTCACTCTGTAGACCAAGCTGGCCTTCAACTCACAAAGATCTGCGTGCCTCTGCCTCCTGAGTGCTAGCATTAAAGGAGTGTGCCACCACACCCAGCTTCTTTTGGCTTCTCCATACTGCTTTCCATAATGGTTATTCAAGTTTACATTCCCACCAACAGTGAATGAGTGTTCTTCTTTCCCCACAACCTTTCCAGCATTTAGTGTCTTTTGTGTTCTTGATCTTAGCCAGTCTGATATCTGAGAGTGGTTTTAATTTGCATTTCCTAAATTATTAATGATGTTGAACACTTTTTAAGATGTTTCTCATCCATCTTTCCTTTCTCACTGGTGAAGTCTCTGTTCAGCTCTTTGCTCCATCTTTTGAGTAGGTCATTTGTTTTCTTGTTTTTTGAGTAGTCTGTATATTCTCGACATTAATGCTCTGTCAGATGAATCATTGGTGAAGGTTTCCTCCCACTCTGTGGGTTTTCTCTTCACTTCCTTGATTGTTTCTTTTGATGTACAGAAGCTTTTGAGTTTGCTGAGATCCCATTTGTCGACTATTGAACTTATTTCCTGTGCAGCTGCTGTTTGATTTAGAAAATCTTGTGGGTTGTTACCAACTTTTTCTTCTAGCACCTTTAAGGTTTCAGGTTTTATGTTGAGATCTTTGATCCACTTGGAGTTTATTTTTATACAGGGTGAGAGGTAGGGGTTTAATTTCATTCGTTTACAAATGATGATCCAGTTTTTCCACCACCATTTGCTGAAGATGCTATCCTTCTTCCATTGAGGTTTTTTTGCCCCTTTGTCAAATATGAGGTGGCTGAAATTGTATGAGCTCAAGTTTGGATCTGCAATTGTTCCATTGGTCTGCCTATTCTTGAACTTCATATAAACCATATCATGTGGTATGTTCTTTTCTGTGTCTTTCATTCATCCTTAGGTTTGTGAGCACGGTCCTTAATGTTTGTATGAAACTTTGGTCAATTTTCTCCTAGATTTTTATTGATACTGTATAGGCAGAGACCATCAGGAACACATTTGTATTTAAATAAAGCTAGATTCATTGAGTTGTTTAAAGAAAAACAAATACAGCATAGAAAGTTGTGCAGCATTTCAGGAAGGATGTACTAAAAATAATTTGGCTTCTCTAGGCCAGATCCAAGCAGATAAGGCTTTGGTAGGGGTTGAATGCTCTCAGGAATTAGGTAATTTTGTGGCTGGTTTCTTAATAACTTTTATCTAAATGGAAGGAATGAAGGGGCTCTCTTCTTAGGATTTTCTGGCTATAACTAATGGTTAAGGAGAAACTGCACATAATTCTTTGGGCTCTCTTCTTTATGATTTCTTCCTTTTGCAGCTCTAAATCCCTAAAGTGGCTCCTTAGTTCACTCAGACTCACTTGTGGTTTCACTCTTCTCTCAGTCTAGAAGGTGGCTTAAATCTCTTACAAAATACCCCTATTTTCTCTTTGGTTTGCTTTTTGACTCACCTGTGTGGTGTACTGGCATTTGCCTCAGTCCCAGTATTTGGGAACCAGAAGCAGGAGGATCTAGAATTCTAGGCCAGCAGGAACTAATGAGACATTGTCTCAAAAAAACAAAGGAAAAAAAAAACAAATCCGAAACAGTGACCTACAGCTATTTTTATTTTTTTTATTGTGGCACATTCACCATTATTGTGCTTTATTTAATAAAGAAATACTTTTACCTTTTCAAAAATATTGCAGGTTTACAAATAAAACCACAGACCTCCAAGTCATAATACTAAATCTTAAACTTACAGTCAACATAAGTAAACCGATTTGTTTATAAGTGATCCATGGATCTACAATAAAAACTATCAAAGGTCACAGGAGCTTAATTATTTTTTAAGCTCCTGTGACCTTTGATAGTTTTTATTGTAGATCCATGGATCACTTATAAACAAATCGGTTTACTGGGGCTGGAGAGATGGCCTAGCGGTTAAGAGCACCAACCGCTCTTACAGAGGACCCGGGTTCGATCCCCAGCACCCACATGGCGGCCGAGAGCTGTCTGAAACTCCAATTCCAGGAGAACTCCAGTTCCAGGGGAATCCGAGACCCTCTTCTGACCTCCGCGGCATTGCACGATACGGATGCACAAACCTGCATGCAGACAGTACATTGATACACATACCGAAATAAATAAAATAAAATAAAATAAATAAAAAAATAGGTTTATTGTCAACCATCTCATAAATACTCTTAAGTAAAATTTCAAAATTCTAAACCTAAAATATTTAAAATCTGCTCTCAATGGTAAAACTCCTCAACTGAATAATAGTTCATTACAATATCACATTTAAAATTTGCTTCATTTTAACATTTTTGACAAAATATTTTTTTAATTTTTTTTTTACTAATTTTTATTTATTTCTGTATGTGTAAGAATGTACTGTCTGCATGCAAGTTTGTGCACCTGTGTTGTGCAGTGCCGCGGAGGTCAGAAGAGGGTGTTGGATTCCCCTGGAACTGGAGTTCTCCTGGAACTGGAGTTTCAGACAGTTCTCGGCCGCCATGTGGGTGCTGGGGATCGAATCCGGGTCCTCTGTAAGAGTAGTCGGCACTCTTAACCGCTAGGCCATCTCTCCAGCCTGACAAAATATTTTTTTTAATTTACAGTGTTTGAGTTTTACCCCCCTTAGGTGCAATAAATCAATATTTAGTTTTCATTTGACATATTCATGCCTAGTTAGGCTAACATGAACCTGAATGTCAGTCCATCAGTAGTATATTATTCTACAAACAAATGGAGCCAAATTTATTTGATACTTTTAATCATAGTACTCTAAGTAGTCAAAGTACAAACCTCGTGGTTTTCCTCCAAATCAACCAAAGCTTATGACACAGTGTGAGAACTGTTTGTATGGTATACTTCCATCTGTGTACTTCTGGTGCTGAAACTAAAAAAGGGATTTTTGGGTATTTTGATAAAAATGTACTCAAATAGTTCACGTTATTATTTATTGCTTTAAATGAATACTATATTGAAAACCCAAATATTCTATTTACACGTCAAATTTTATATTTATATGCTGCTCCACAAAGGCAGTGAACCCATTACACTGCATAAAATCTACCTCACAGAAATTTAAAAATTCTAAGTATCAAAAAGTACAACTGAAGAAACACCTATAAATTTGACAGCCAGTAATTCTGACAGGGAAATTGCACCTTGCATGACTTTGAATATGTGACTTTTAAAATACTGAGTTTAGAGTAACCATGTGCTTTTTTGTTGATCTGAAAGATATAACACTTGCATGTTCAAAAATATTTAATTCACTTCAAAATGTTTCACAAATCACGGTGGCTCCTATGTACCCCTAACACTTGTCCTTTTACCTTGGGTACATCACTAATGTAATATATTAATTCTTCTAGTACAGTGGTGTTTCATACCATTGACATTTGTATGCTCTAGAATAATTTAGAAAGAAAGGTAATGTTCACAGCATTCAGAGAAGCAAACAAACTATTAAGGAACCTGCCTGGTTCTTCTGAGATGGTCTCATGTCAGCCTCATTCATTCTACAAAACAGTAAGCTAATGTTTGAACACAGTTCCCAAGATAAAGCACATTTTCTCATAAATAACGAAGAGTTTTTTTCTTCACAAACTGTAGAAGTATGCAAAAAATTTTAGTTTGCACAGATCTCTTGGAATGTGTTCAATATGGTGTTTCAACAGACTTAAAGATTCCCAGAGTTTCACAGGGGCCAGATTTCATCTGAATTGCTCAGAAGAAAACAAAAATGTCTTCTGAGTGAAGCAAAGGCAATCATTACCAATAGTAAAAGTATCCACTCTATTCATCTCTTATAGAAACAGAATACTGTGTGTGTGTGTGTGTGTGTGTGTGTGTGTGTGTGTGTGTATACACTTAAGCTTCCATTGTACATAGTCTAACAAGAAAATCTGGAAACCACATGAAACTCTGTAATTCACATGTTAAAATGTTGAAACTTGCTGGGCGTGGTGGCACACGCCTTTAATCCTAGCGCTTGGGAGGCAGAGGCAGGCGGATCTATGTGAGTTCAAGGCCAGCCTGGTCTAGAGAGTGAGTTCCAGGACAGCTGGGGCTACTGGGAGACCCTGTCTCAAAAAGACCAAAAATAAAAAAAAAAAAAATGTTGAAACTGACCAAAATACAAAAACCACTAGAGCTATCAGAAAGAGACAAAGACAAAAAATCTTTCTTTGAATATGAATAAACCAAATGTGATAATCTTTAAAAAGCTTTCAAAATTATAATTTTCTTCCAGTTTAAAAACTTGAATTCTAAATTTTACAAAAAATCTATACACTAGCCAGTAATTTGAGCAGACCAGGAAAAACTAAACAGAAAACAATGCAGTCAGTGATAAGCAGGACCCAAAGTGCTGATATTCACAGCTCTCACTAGGACAACTCTGTCAGGATCCTTCCTTCCTTCCTTCCTTCCTTCCTTCCTTCCTTCCTTCCTTCCGTCCGTCCGTCCGTCCGTCCGTCTCTCCCTGTCTCCCTGTAGTCCCTGCTGCCCTGGAACTATCTTTGTAGACCAGGCTGGCCTTGAACTCATAGAGATCTGCCTGCCTCTGCCTCCCATAGTCCTGGGATTAAAGGCATGCTCCACCACACCTGGCTCAGGATTTATTCTTAAGGTACTATAGTTTGTAGTGTGCTCCTCTTATAAAAGTAAAGGTCCACTTTATTAAAAGTTTTATACAGTGTAAAAGCAGGACTGTATATAAAATACTGCCTCTAATGTTTCTAAGTAGTAAGTCTTGCTCAATTGGTTCTTCTATGGCTTTGTCATTGTCCATGGATGACTCAGAGAATTTCCCCTTTCTGGCTAGAAGTGGATGGACCCTCCTGATTCTTCTGTCTCTGTCGTATGGAAGTAAGAACCACTACTCACAGTGCCTGTACTTTCATTCCTTTCCGAATCCTTCTGTATTTTTATAAACTAGAGAATTTACTTTATACAGAGGATTACCGCACTCACTTATAATGTACTACTTCCCATTATAAGTAAATTATTTCACTTATAAAATGATTTTTAATTAGGTTCCCTTAATCATAAAGTTAAATATATTATTTACTATACAAAAATTATATGTTTTCTGGGTTTGTGATAAAGTACTTGGGCCTTTGGTCTTATCCTCACCATGAAAAACAAAACTCTGTAGTAAAGTGAAACATAAGTTTACATGTTTTTCTTTGAATGAGAAAAGATGAGAAGAAAGAATATTAGGTTGAAGTAGATGGAAAGAACAGTGTACAGTAATGTGTAGTTTTTGTACTTACCACAGTGCTCTTGGTGTCTGTCAATGGGAGTTGAGGTGTGATTATGCATTCATTTTGTGTACTCTTTCACTTGACTGTAATTAAATTTTCTTCAAGTTCTTGCATAATTCATACATCTATTCTTTTTCTAAATATTTTTATTGAAGTTCTGTGCATTTCATACAACATTTCTCAATTCAGTTCAGAGTCATTTCTCCTTCCATGCCCCCACCCCACCCGAGCTCATACATTCTGCCATACATGTCTCGCATCTTTTTCTCAGTCTTTTTAAAGTTTTTCTTTACAGAGGTTTACTGTTTGGGGCAGAAGTTTACTGTTTCAGTCAGTTCTTTGACCCAGCCCTTTGTTGTTCTCTCCAATTTGCACTCTTCTAAAGTATGCATATGTGTGTATGTGTGTGCACACGTGTGTGTGTATGTCACACATATACCTAAGTTATGATGACTGAAAATAATTTATAAGTTAATTCCAAAACATGTTTAGGAATTCATATTTTTACCCTTTAATTTTATATTAGTCTAAAATATGCATACATACCCTCCACCCATATACCAATATTACAAAGTCTGAACATAAGTGGTAGGTTAATTCTAGAGCCCATTAAGGGATTCACTTTTTAACCATACCACTGCTTTCATATAAAAAAGAAATCTAACATTGATGATGCTTAGTTTGCTTTGCAACTAGGGATTTGGTGCTAGCATCCACAAATGAGGGGTGCCATTTTTTGTTTTTCTAGGACTGTGTTACTTCACTTAGCATAGTGGCTTCTAGTTCCATCCATTTACCTACAAAGTTCTTGATGTCATCTTTCTTTACCACTGCCTAGAACTCCGTTGTGTAGATGTACCACATTCTCTTTATCCACTTGTCAGTTGAGGGACTTTTGGGTTGCTTCCAGCTCTTCAGTATTGTGAAGAGAGCTGCAATAAACATAGATGTGTATCTCTGCAATAGAATGAGTCTTGTTGGTATATACCCAGGAGTGGTAGACTCATTTTCAGTCTTTGAAGAGTTCTCCACACTGGTTTCCATAAGGGTTGCATGAGTTTGCATTCCCACCAGCAGTGAATGAGTGTTCCCCTTTCCCCACAACCTCTCCAGTATTTGGTGTCATTTGTTTCCTAATCTTAGCCAATCTTACCAGGGCAAGGTGAAATCTTAAGTGGTTTTAATTTGCATCTCCTTAATTATTACCGACATTGAACACTTTCTGAGATGTTTCTTGGCCATCTTTACTTCTTCATTTGTGAATTCTCTATTCAGCTCTTTACTCCATCTTTTTTTGTGTGTGTGAGTTTTTGAGACAGGGTCTCCCTTTAGTCCCAGCTGGCCTGGAGCTCACTATGTAGAACAGGCTGGCCTTAAACTCACACCTGTGTCTGCCTCCCAAGTGCTGGGATTAAAGGCATGCACCACCATACCCAGATACTCCATCTTTTGATAGAGCAATTTGTTTTCTTGCTCCTTTGTTTTTTAGTAATTTACATATTCTGGATGTTAATGCTCTATCAGACGTATCACTGGTGAAAGTTTCCTTTCATTCTATGGGTTTTCTCTTTATTTCTTTGTTTCTTTTGCCATATGGAAGCTTTTGAGTTTAATGAGGTCCCAGTTGTCTATTGTTGACCTTGTTTCTAACACAGTTGTCTGATTTAGAAAGTCTTTTCCTATGCCCATATTTTGTAGGTTACTGCTGACGTTTTCTTCTGTCATTTTCAGGGTTTCTTGGTTTCACATTGAGGTCTTGCATTTATTCTTAATGAAAGCTCTGTCTTCCTGAAGAAAGAATTTGCAATATAGCATATGAGTTTTATTATATAGAAGGGCCATTTTATGTTACTTACATGGAAGTTACAATTTTAATCAATGAAGGATCTGTAGTAAACATACTAGTTCTACTTAAAGTTATTACTTGTCATCGGTGATTGTTTATATCATATACACCCTGTCTGTTACCCTTCCTCTTTGTCATATAAGATTATATTTATATCACCCCTGACCTAATAAAATTACACCTTTGACCCTGCACACTTGGCATCTCAGATAACTTACTCTTGATCTTTGACACATTTTATTTTAAGCATGTTAAACGTAATGGCTAGCTGCCATGTAAGAAAGTTTTATTGTTTTGTATTTTTATATAATTTAACTGAAATTTGGTATGTTTTAAGACTGTCATAAATTTTATCATTTTCATCACTTTAGAATTCAAATGGCTATGTGGGTTTTAAGGATCAAAATGAGTGCTAGTAAATATATTCTGAAGCGAAAATTTTTACATGCATTGCTAGAGAAGCAACATACTGGTTTTAATGCTTGATTTCCTGATATCCTATTATCGCATGCAGTAAAGAAACAGGTAGTATTTTACTGTATGGAAGTATTTACTCCTTGAAGAAGAATGGAGTTAAAACTTTGGGCGTTTTCTTTTTTTCAGTTTTGAATCTGTATATTTCCTTCTTTTGGCACTCCTTTGCTTTTAAAGCATGTAGTTAGGCAAAAATGCACATTTTTAAGTATGCAGGAAAGTAACAGTTAATTTTCATTTGATTCCTGAAAACTGTGAGCAAGATCTTAAACTTACTATGTTTGGATATTTGCAATCAAAGGTGATTTTTCTTCTGACCTCTGCTGTCATTGCATGACACAGGTGCCCTTACATACATGCAGGCAGTATACTCATACACACAAAATAAAAATTTTATTTTTTAAATAAAATTTTTGTTTGTTGGTTGGTTGGTCTTTTTGAGACAGAGTCTACTTGTAGCCCCAGCTGTCCTAGAACTCACTATGTAGACCAGGCTGACCTTGAACTCACAAAGATCCGACTGCCTCTGTCTGCCTCCTGAGTGCTGGGATTATAGGCATGCACCAACCATGCCCAGCACATAAAATATTTTTTAAAAAGAAAAACCAGAAGGTTATAATGCAGAATTTTCATGGTAGCAAAGTTTAGTTTTCTTTCTTAAAATATTTTTGTTACACGGCATTTCAGCTTCAGAGATTAATGGAGATTACCCTGTAGTCCTGTCACCTGAAGAGCAGTTTTCTTTGGATAGTAGGAAGGGTGGAGTAAAACAGAGTGTGGGTAAGTCAACAGATAATCTAAGAAACCTGGAAATTTGAGAGATAGTTATACTATTCAGCTAAAACTGTTGTCCCTGGACATGGGAACGAAATCAATAGATGCGTAAGAAAATGCTTCTTTGCGGGGAGGGTGTGTTTGTTTAAATTATGTTTATAGAATTATTGATATAATTAAATGTTTAAAATTAAAGTAATGGAACAAAGGAGATTATGTTTATGTCCCTCAAGAGTCTTCTTCATCCTATTTTCAAACAAAAAAAGCTAGGTTAAAATTATGTTAGTGATTACCTGTTTATCAAAAAGATCATCATAGCAGAGTTGTATATTGGAGCCAGTTACATCTTAAGTTCTCATTCTTCTTTATTTATTTTTAAGTTTTTTGTTGCATTCATTTATGGCTATGCAGGTGGGAGGAGTATGTGTCCATTTGTTCCAGTGTACTTCTGGGAGTTGGTTATCGCCTTCCACATTGTGCATTTAGGGATCCAACTCAGGCCCTCAAAATTAGCAGTAAGCACCTCTACCTGCTGAGCAATCTCACCTGCCCCAAGTTCTTAATTCTTTCAAATTTTTGCAGGAGCATTATGAGAGACAGTTACTGGATTCTGTTTACTGCCGCTTTGATCACATTGTTCACACACACACACGCACATGCACGCACACACACAATCAACTGCAAAATTTGGAGCTCAAAGTGATTCCAAATTTATATAAATTTACACAGATTTTATGCTGAAGAAAATGAAGACTGTTTAGTCAGCATATATGTTTTACAAGCAACTAAGGAAGGTCCTTTCTATCTAGTTTTATAAGATATTGAAATAATACAGTGATATTAATTTTTCTTAGAGTTTTTCCCATTTTTAAAAGAAATAGTTTATTCATTATATTTGTGTATGAATGTATTGCCTGCATGTAGGTAGCTGCAGCCATGTTGTTCAGGGCCCACAGAGGTCAGAAGAGGGTGTTGGATTCTCCTGGAACTTGAGTTACATACTGATACGATTGTTAGACACTATGTTGGTGCTGGTGTCCCTTAACTGCTGAGCCATCTTTCCAGTCTTGAGTATTTTCTTTTTTTTTTTTTTTTNTTGGTCTTTTTGAGACAGGGTCTCCCTATAGCCCCAGCTGTCCTGGAACTCGCTCTCTAGACCAGGCTGGCCTTGAACTCACAAAGATCTGCCTGCCTCTGCCTCCCGAGTGCTAGGATAAAAGGTGTGCACCACCATGCCTGGTGTATTTTCTATCTTGTGAGTAGTTTTCAGAAAGTATAACTAAAGGGAAAATAAGTTACTTGGAAAAGTTATTTCTCTTTAATTTGTTGATATAAAATGTTATATTAATTTTAAATTTTACTGCTTTTGGTTATGATTTTAAAGTTAAAATTATTGGATATGTTGATAAAATTATGCTTGATGTATACTGTTTGGGAAAGTTTTTTTCTATTTTGTAATATATGCAAAACAAATTTTTTGCTTTTCCAGCTTCATTAAAGTATATTAACAAAAATTATGTATACTCAAGCTATAAAATGTGATTGCATACATTGATTTGTAATTATTACTTTTACTTACACCAACAGTAAACTATCTTTAAAAATAAATTAAGAGGGGCTGTAGAGATGGCTCAGCAGTTAAGAGCACCAACTGCTCTTGCAGATGACCTGGGTTCAATTCCCAGCACCCACATGACGGCTAAGAACCGTCTTTAACTCCAGTTCCAGGGGAATCCAACACTCTCTTCTGACCTCTGCACCATTGCATGACACAGGTGCACCAACCTACATACAGACAGTACATTCATACACATAAAAAATAATAAATAAAAAAATAAAAAATAAATTAAGAAAATAATCTTACTAATAATAGTATCAAAAAGAATAAAATATTTAATACTACATTTAACCAATGATGTGGAACCTGTTCACACTGAAAATTGTAAGACATTGATGAAAGAAACCAAAGAAGAAAAACTAATAGGAAACATGTCATATGTTCATGGTTTAATAAGATTAATATTGTCAGTGTCAGTATTAATTCAAAGCAATATATAGATTTAGTGCAGTTCCTAGCAAATTGCAGTATCTTTCACAAAAACATAAGTGTTCCAAATATTTGTGTGGAATGTCAGAAGTCCATGAATCAAATCTAGAAGTATCACACTTCAAGTTTCAAACTGTAGTATAAAGCTATTATTAGCATATTTATTCTTAATGTTTACATTTTATTTAGTGTGTTTATGTGTGTGTGCATTTGTACATGCCTGTGTCCACATGTTTGTGGAAGCCAGAAGACAACACACATATGCATACACACACACATACACACACACACACACACATATTAGTACAGGAAATTTGTTGGGATGGTAAGGGAGGACAAGATAAGGATCTAAATATGATACAAATATAATATATGAAAGTCTCAAAAATTCAATAAGAATCTTTCAGTAACTATCTCTTTTTTAATTAAAACATTATTTGTTGGGGCTAGAGAGATGGCCTAGTGGTTAAGAGTGCTGACTACTCTTGCAGAGGACCCGGGTTCGATCCCCAGCACCCACATGGCAGCTGAGAACCATCTTTAACTCTAGTTCCAGGGGAATCCATCACCCTCTTCTGACCTCCGCAGCATTGCACAACACGGGTGCACAAACCTACATGCATGCAGACAGTACATTCATACACATCAAAAATAAATAAATAAAAAACATTATTTATCCGTATATGTTCCCTTAGGGTTTCAGTATTTTGTCATTTTTATTTCTTTTCTTTTCTTTTGTTTTTTGGTCTTTTGAGACAGGGTCTCCCTGTAGTCCCAGCTGGCCTTGAACTCACAAAGATCTGCCTGCCTCTGCCTTCCAAGTGCTAGGATTAAAGGCGTGTGCCACCACACCTGGCTTTTTCTTTTCTTTTTATTTCTTCCTTTTTTTTAGAAGTTAGTGTGTGTGTGTGTGTGTGTGTGTGTGTGTGTGTGTGTGCCCATGGACGCCAGAAGAGGCAGTCAGATCCTTTGGTGCTAGTTGCAGGTGTTTGTGAGTCACCTGGTATGAGCCTTAGGAACTGAACTTGGGTTCTCTGCAAGAGCAGCCAGTTTCTTTACCATTGAGCCATCTGTCCAGACTGTCTTTTTATTTTACTCTCAGTTCTTGGCTTTATTATTTCCTTTTTATTTCTTTCTGGAATTTATTTTGATTCTTTTATTTCTGTACCTGGTGAATTTAGTTTGTTTTTTTTTTCACACTGGTTTATATCCATAGGAATAGTGTTTAGCACATAGTCTCATTTCTGATTTGCAAGTGTCAGAGTCTCATGCTTTCTTATTTAAAATGTTGGCTCTGGGTATTTAACAAATTTCTGTTTCTAATTTAGCATCTCTTTTATGCATGTAGTTTTAATCTTTTAATGTGAATTATATTTTTTTTCTAATATTAAATTGTTTTGGCACACTGGAATAATCTTCATTTGTAAATGACATTATATTTTTTAATTGAGCTTTTGTGCATTTTATATAACCTTTCTCAATCAAATTTAGACCCATTTCCTCATCCATGCCCCCTCCACCAGAGCACATGCATTCTGCCATGTATGTTAAGCCCTCTCTTGCATTTTTTCTTAGTTTTTTTAAAACTTTTTCGATGTAGGAGTTTACTTGGTCAGTTCTTTGAACAAGTCTTTTGTTGTTAGTGTTCCCTTTAATTTTATATTACTCTAAAATATGCATATATAAACTCCATACCTATACCAAAATGACAGAATCTAAAAATAAGCTAAAGATTCATTTCAAAACACATTTGGGATTCACATTTTGACAGTATGTCAAATTTGTTGCATGTGGGCAAAAGAAATATAACTTTATATTCGTAAGTTACATAGCAAGTAGATGTTTTAATATACTTTTAAAGAAGAGATTGATTCTGTCTCATAAATCTTTAAAGTTAGGAAAATGGAGACATAAACTTCAAGCTATATCTATAGTAGCATCAGGCAGGGTGGTATTATATTTACTAAAAAAAATTACTCAGCTTGACTTACATATAAAGATGTGGTGCTAGGATCCACAAATGAGGGACACCATACATCATTTGTTTTTCTGGAACTGTGTTGCTTCACTTATAATGACTTCTAGTTCCATCCATTTACCTACAAATTTCATGATGTTTTTCTTTACCACTGCCTAGACCTCCATTGTGTAGATGTACTACATTTTCTTTATACTTTACCCATTCATCAGTTGAGGGACACTTGGGTTGCTTCTAGCTCTTCAGTATTGTGAAGAGAGCTGTAATAAATATGGTTATGCACATATCTCTGCAATAGGATAAATCTTCTAGGTATATACCCAGGAGTGGAGTGACTGGGTCAAGTGGTAGGTTTATTTTGAGTCTTTTAAGAGCTCTCTACACTGCTTTTCATAGGGGTTGTATGAGTTTGCACTCTCACCAGCAGTGAATGAGTGCTCCCCTTTCCCCACAACCTCTCCAACATTTGATATTATTTGTTTTCTAGATCATAGTCAGTTTTACTGGAGTAAGATGAAATCTTAACATGGTTTTAATTTGCATTTCTTAATTACTAGTGATGTTGAACACTTTTTAAGATGTTTCTCAGCCTTTTTACTTCTTCATTTGTGAAGTCTCTGTTCAGCTCTTTACTCCATCTTTTGAGTGGGTCATTCGTTTTCTTGCTCATTTGTCAGATGTATCACTGGTGAAGGTTTCCTCCTACTCAGTGGGTTTTCTCTTCACTTCTTTGATTGTTTCTTTCACTGTGCAGAAGCTTTTGAGTTTAATGAAGTCCCACTTGTCAGTTGTTAATCTTGTTTCCTGAGCAACTGCTATCTGATTTAGAAAGTCTTTTCCTACACCTATATCTTGTAGGTTACTTGCCAACATTTTCTTCTATCATTTTTAGAGTTTTAGGTTTCACATTGAGCTCTTTGATCCATTTGGAGTTTATTTTTGTACAGGGTGAGAGGCAGGGGTTTAGTTTTATTCTTCTACAAGTGGTGATCCAGTTTTGCTAGCACCATTTGTTGAAGATGCTGTCTTTCCTCCATTGAGTCTTCTTGGCCCCTTTGTCAAATATGAGGTGGCTGAAATTGCTTATGCTCAAGTATGGTTCTTCAGTTTTGTTACACTGATCTGTGGGTCTGTTTTTCTTCCAGTACCCGGCTACTTTTATTATTACAGCCCTATAATAAAGTTTGAAGTCTGGTATAGTAACCACCACCACCACCATCCCCTCCCCCTGTATTGCTCTTTTTTGCTTAGGACTGCTGGGGTCTTTTGTTTTTTCCATATGAATTTTAGGAACTTTTTTTCTAAATCTATGAAGAAAGTCATGGGGATTTTAATTGGGATTGCATTGAATCTATATATTATTTTGGGTAGGATGGTCATTTTTAGTATATTAATTCTTCTAATCCATGAGCATGGGAGGTCCTTCCACTTTTTGTTATCTTCCTCAGTCTCTTTCTCTAAGGATTTAAAATTTTTATTGTAGAGATCTTTAGTGTCTTTGGTCAGGTTTGTTCTGAGATATAAATATATGGGCTGTTGTGAATGTGAAAGTATCCCCGTAATTCTCTAAGTGCTTGTTGTTGACATAATGAAAGCCTCCTGATTTTTCTAGATTAATTTTGTAGCCTGCCACTTTACTGAAACTGTTAATTGTTTCTAGGAGTTTTCTGGTAGAATTTTTGGCATCCCTTAGATATACTATCATGTCATCTGCAAAAAGGGATAGTTTGACCTCCTCATTTTCCATTTAGTACTCCTTTAATTTCCTTTTCTTGTCTTATTGCTCTAGCATGTGTTTCCAGCACTATATTGAAAAGGAGTTTTAGGGGCTGGAGAGATGGCTCAATGGTTAAGAGCACTAGCTGCTCTTGCAGAGGACCCAGAAGGGATCAGTTCCCAGCTCCCACAAGGTGGCTAACAACCATCCTAACTCCAGTTCCAGGGGAATCTGACACCCTCTTCTGACTTCGGGCACTGCACAATATGGGTGCACTTACACATAAAATAGAAATAATAAATAAAATATAAGCAGGGCTTGCTGACACACACCTTTAATCATAGCACTTGGGAGGCAGAGGAAGGTGGATCTCTGTGAGTTCAAGGCCAGCCTCGTCTAGAGTGATTTCCAGACCAGCTGTGGCTACAGGGAGACCCTGTCTCAAAGACCTAAAAAGAAAGGAAGAAAAGGAGTGGAGATAGGGGGCAGCTTTGCTGGGTGGGTATCCTGACTTTAAGGGGAGTGCTTCTAGTTTTTCCCCACTTAGAATGATATTGTCTTTGGGTTTGTTGTAGGAAGCCATGTTGGATGTTATTTCAGGTCTTTTCCACATCAGTTGAGGTGATGTGGTTTTTGTCTTTTTTATGTGCTTTATGACATTTATTGATTTATGAATGTTGAACCATCCCTGCATCTCTGGTGTAAATCTGAATTGGTCATGGTATATGACCTTTTTGATGTTTGCCTGTATGCAGTTTGCAAATATTTTATTGAGAATTTTTGCATCTATGTTCATTAAACAAATAGGTCTATAGTTTTGTTGTTGTTGTTGTTGTATCTTTGTCTAGTTTTGTTATTAGAGTAATGCTGGCTTCCTAGAAGGAATTTGGGAGATTTCCTTCTGTTTCTATCATCTTGAATAATTTGAGTATTAATGGTGGTAGGTCTTCTTTAAATGTCTTATAGAGGGCTGGAGAGATGGCCTAGCGGTTAAGAGCACCAACTGCTCTTGCAGAGGACCCGGGTTCGATCCCCAGCACCCACCTGGCGGCCGAGAACCGTCTGAAACTCCAATTCCAGGAGAACTCCAGTTCCAGGGGAATCCGAGACCCTCTTCTGACCTCTGCGGCATTGCACGACACGGGTGCACAAACTTGCATGCAGACAGTATATTCATACACATACCGAAATACATAAAATTTGGGCGTGGTGGCGCACGCCTTTAATCCTAGCACTTGGGAGGCAGAGGCAGGCGAATCTTTGTGAGTTCAAGGCCAGCCTGGTCTACAGAGTGAGTTCCAGGACAGCTGGAGCTACAGGGAGACCCTGTCTCAAAAAGACCTAAATAAATAAATAAATAAATAAATAAATAAATAAATAAATAAATAAATGTCTTATAGAATTCTGCTGTAAATTTATCTGGGCCCAGGCGGTTTTTACTTGGGAAAGTTTGTATTGCTGTTTCAGTTTCCTCATATGTTATGAGTTTGTGTCAGCTGTCAATCTCTTTTTGGTTAAGCATTGGTGATTTCCATGATTTCAGATATTCATCCAGTTCTCTTAGGTTTTCGAATTTAATAGAATAAAAGTTTTAAAAGTATTCTCATATAATTGTCTGGATCTTTTCATTATCTGTTGTGATGTTTCCCCTTTTCAGCTCTAATTTTGTTGATTGGAGATGCTTTTTCTTTCTTTTGGTTAACTGGTCTAGAGGTCTGTCTATCTTGTTTATCCTTTCAAAGCACCAGCTCTTAGATTCATTCATTATTTTTGTATCGTTTTCTTTGTTTCTATTTTATTGATCTCTGCTCTGATTTTTATTATTTCTTCTGATCTGTTGGGGTTGGGATTCATTTGTTGTTGTCCTGTCTTAAGTGTTTTTTGTTGTTTTGTTTTGGGTCTTTTATAGACAGTGTCTCCCTATAGCCCCAGCTATCCTGGAACTTACTATGTAGACCAAGTTGGGCTTGAACTCACAAAAATCTACCTGCATCTGCCTCCTGAGTGCTGGGATTAAAGATGTGTGCCACCACTCCTGAATCTCAAGTGTTTTTAGTTGCAATGTTAGGTCATTTATTTCTGCTCTTTCGGTTTTTTTAATGTGGGCACTTAATGCTATAAATTCCCCTCTTAGGACTGCTTTTAAAGTGTCCCGTAAGTTTTGTTGTGTGTTATTGTCCTTTTCATTTAATTCCCAGGAATACTTTTATTTCTTTCTTTATTTCTCCCTTGATCCATTCATTATTCAGGAGTGTGTTGTTTAGTCTCCATGAGTTCTTGTAGATAGTAGGGCTTCTTCTGGTATTGATTATTAAGCTTGTTGCTTTGTGGTCTCATACAATGCATGGAATTACTTACGTTTTTTTGTATTTGTTGATGTTTGTTCTGTGTCCCTGTATGTTGTTGATTTTGGAGAACGTTCCATAGGGTGCTTAATAGAAAGTCTCTTCTAGTCTATTCTATTCTATTCTATTCTATTCTATTCTATTCTATTCTATTCTATTCTGTTCTGTTCTGTTCTGTTCTGTTCTGTTCTGTTCTGTTCTGTTCTGTTCTGTTCTGTTCTGTTCTGTTCTGTTCTGTAGAATATCTGGTCCATTTGGTGTATCGTATTGTTCAGTTCAGATGTCTCTTTGTTTATTATTTGTCCAGTTCACCTGTCTAGTGGGCACCGTGGGGTATTGAAGTCTCCTGCTATTAGTGTCTTGGGATTAATCTGTGCCTTAAAGTCCTACAGAATTGTTCTTATGAAGTTCAGTGCACCAGAATTTAGTGCACATATCTTCATGGTTAATTGTTCTTATCAAAGGATAAGAATGTAGTGACCCTGTTCATCTCTTCTAATTAGTTTTTATTTTAAGTGTATTTTGTCTTATATTAGAATTGCAACACCTGGTTGCTTCTTGGTACCATCTGCTTGGAATATTTTTTTTTCCATCCTTTCACCTTAAGATGGTACCTGTCCCTTAAGGTGAGATGGGTTTTTTGTAGACAACAGAAATATGGATTCCATTTCTTTTTTTTTTTAAGTCCAATTCTTTATTTTTTAATTAATTAATTAATTTATTTATTTATTTATTTTTATGTGTATGAATGTAGTATCTGCATGTAGGTTTGTGCATCCGCGTCGTGCAATGCCACAGAAGTCAGAAGAGGGTGTCGGATTCCCCTGAAACTGGAGTTAAAGACAGTTCTCAGCTGCCATGTAGGTGCTGGGGATCGAACCTAGGTCCCCTGCAAGAGCAATCAGAGCTCTTAACTGCTAGGCCATCTCTCCAGCCCCCGGATTCCATTTCTTAATCCATTGTCCCACTCTATATCTCTTGATTAGGGAGTTAAGACCATTAATATTTAAGGTTATTATTGAGAGATCTATATTGCTTCCCATAAATTTAGTTTCTGTTTGTATTTTTGGTCTAGGTTTGTATTTCTAGTTATCCCTTCATTAATTACTTTCTCTTGCCAGTTGGCAATAGTCGTTCCTTTCTTCTGCTGTTTGAATTGCCTCAAGTATTTTCTGAAGGGTTTGGTTTTCTGGACATATATTCTTTCATCTTATTGATGTCATGAAAGATTTTTCTTTCTCCTTCAACTATAATAGACATTTTTCCTGGGTAAAGTAATCTGGGTTGGCATCTATAGTCATTTAGAACTGGGAATACTTTGGTCCAAGTTCTTCTCACTTTTATTGCTTGCATTGAAAGGTCAGGTGTTAGAGCCAGGCGTGGTGGCACGCCTTTAATCCTAGCACTTGGGAGACAGAGGCAGGCAGATCTTTGTGTGTTCAAGGCCAGCCGGTCTACAGAGTGAGTTCCAGGACAGCTGGGGCTACAGGGAGATCCTGTTTCAAAAAGACCAAAAAAAAAAAAAGAAAGGTCAGCTATAATTCTGACGGCTTTCCCTTTATATGTGACTTGTTTTTCTCTTGTAGCTTTCAGTATTCTGTCTTTATTTTGAGCATCTAGTGTTTTTACTATGATATGGTGTCAGGAATTTCTTTTCTGGTCTTGTCTATTGGGTGTTCTGTGTGCTTGTATTTGTATGGGTATGTCTTTCTTCAATTTGGGGTAATTTTCTTCTGTAATTCTGTTGAAGAGCTGGTCAGTACCATTCATTATCCTGGATTCTTCTCCTTCCTCTATACCTTTTATGCAGAGTTTTGTTCCTTTTATGATGTCCCACCTTTCCTGATTATTCCACTCCTGTGGGTTTTTTTTTTTTTTCGTAATCTTTGCTTGAACATTCCAGTTCTTCCATGTTATTTTCTAGTCTTGATACTCTATTTTCTGTTTCATTCATTCTGTTACTAAGGCTTTCTCCTGTCCTTTCCAATTGGCTGGATGAGTGTTCAATTTCCTTTTTCATTTCCACCTGAGTTTTCTAAAGTATTTCCATATTTTTCTGAAGTTTATCATTCTCTTCTTTTAGGCCATCTCTGTGTCCTTCTAGTTCTTTGATTCATTTGTGGGGTTGTTTTTTTGTTTGTTTGTTTTTGTCTTTTCGAGACAGGGTCTCCCTGTAGCCCCAGCTGTCCTAGAACTCACTCTGTACACCAGGCTGGCCTTGAACTCACAAAGATCCGCCTGCCTTTGCCTCCCAAGTGCTAGGATTAAAGGCATGGGCCACCACGCCCAGCCCATTTGTGTGTTTTTTTAAATTCCTTTATTTCTTTGAGTATGTTTATGATAATTCTTTTAAGATTTGAATCCTGGTTTACTTCTAGGGAGTTCTCATTAAAGGAGTCTTCTATAGGATTGGTAGTATTTAGCATGGACTTATTATTTGGATTTCTCATTATATTGTTTTTTGTTGTGCTTTTGGCATGTGGATTTGTTTTGTTGTTTGTATTTTGTTATGAAACTCAGTTGTTTCTTCTTTGAGTTGAAGACTGACTTTGCTTGTTTTCTTTAGTGCCTTCACTGTCTTCTTATTAGTTATAAAGGTTGGATAGCCTAGTCTTCAGGTTTTCACTTTTGATTTTGTACTACCAGGTCATTCCTGCACTTCTAGTCTTGAGCTTCTCTAGAGGCCCAGGACGAGTAACAATCTGGTCAGCATGAACTCGGCACGTGTGAGGTATGCTTACTGGTTCCCATGGGCTAGCTGTAAGCATCTGGACCTGGGTCCAGGGCCAGGAAAGCTTAGCCTGGAGCCGGGGGAATGGTTGGGATTCTGGAATATTACCAGAGCAGAGCCATATTGGCCTCTCGGCTTCTGTCTCACCTGCTGAGTACCAAGTCACTAGTGTTGGAGTCTGGCCTCTGAATATGTGGTCAGGCCTCTGTCTCACCTGTTAGGAAGCTGGAGCCATCAGGAGCTGAACCCGAGCCAGAGCTGGAGCTGCCGGCCAGGCCTGGCCTCTGGGTGGGTGGCGTGCCTTGTCTTGCCTCCTGGGAGCTGGGAGCAGGTAGCTAGAGTAGATATGCACAGGTGTGTGCTGGGCTCTGTCTTACCCCTGGGATCCTGATCAAGATGGTCTTGTCAGCTGAGCATCCTCTCATCTCAGTCTACATATCTGCTGGTTTTCTCTTTCTTTGTTCTCTCAAATTTTGAGAGAGGGATTTTGAAGTCTCTGCTTTTAATACTAAATTTATTGATTTCTTTTGGCAGTTTTATCAGTTTTTATTTCATGTAGTCTTAATCTTTGTTATTTATGTTTGTGTAAATGCCAACAGTTGTAATGTCTCCTTTATTAATTGATTCCTTTATTAGTGTGAAATCCTCTTAGCCTTGGTCATACTCTGCTTGGAAAAAAAAAATCTACCTTTTTTAAAAAAAATCTGCCTTACCTGGTGATAATAGAGGCACCCCCACTTTCTTTGCTGTGGCGTTGGACTATTACATATTTTTCTGTCTTTTTAAAACGTTTTATTTTATTTTTGTCTGAGTGTATTGCCTGTGTGTATATAAGTGTGCCCATGTGGTGCAGTGTCCGCAGAGGTCAGAAGAGTGTGTCAGATTCCCCTGCAGCTGGAGTTATGGATGATTGTTAGCCACCATGTGGGTGCTGGGAACTGAACCCAGGTTCTCTGCAAGAGAAGCCAGTGTTCTTAACAACTGAGCAATCTCTCTAGCCCCATATATTTTTCTTTTAAGCTATCTGCATACTATTTTTGTGTGCCTTATTTACAGTGAATGTTTATTCTTTTGCTCCTGATGCAAGAGCTGCTGACTTCCCCACAGCCTTGTCATGACTGGAAAGCCACACAAAACTGAGGTGTACTAGCTGTAATCATTACCTCCCCTTTGCTCTTGAATCTGAAGGGCCATGCTATTTGTGATACATATTTTGTTACTCTAATAAAGAAATGGTTTCTAAGGATGAAGCTAATAACCAGGGTGCCTTCTGAGAAAACACCTTTCATTTCATTGTTAGACTTGGTCCGTACAGCTGAACCATTCCTAGCTAGTGTTGTACTCAGACCTTTCTCAGTCCTCACACATGATAAATTAATGATTGTTAAACTCTGAGCCTTTCTTTGAATCATTTGTTAAGCCTCAGATTAGATCAGAAAGAATATCAGAATCTTCTAGACAAGGCTTTGCCTCATTCATCATCTTCACCTACCAGAAAACTGATGAAGTATTTGTAATCGTCAGTAAGTGACAGAGGGACAGATGGTAGACTATCATCCTTATCAAAGGATAGCTTTTTCTGTTTGGCTTGGTGTCTGTTTCACAGTATTTCATTAGCTTCATTTTTCTCATCTGTCACTTCAAACAATATAATACATAGATTGTAATTGATAATACCTTAACTGTATTCTACATATGTAGAAAGGGATCTTAGCAGAGTTGAATCTTTTGTATAATTAAAATGGCTTATCTAGCTTTAGAAATTGTCAGTACTGTATATATTTAATTTTTCAAAAGGATGCTCTCACTAAGGGCATCATTTTGACAGATTATTTCAGGATTTTTCTCAAATTTCCTGTTTGACAAATTTATGCACTGTAAATATAATGGAATTCTTTTTTTTTTTTTAAATATGGAATGCTTCACGAATTTGCATGTCATCCTTGTGCAGGGGCCATGCTAATCTTCTCTGTATCGTTCCAATTTTAGTATATGTGCTGCCGAAGCTAGCACATAATGGAATTCTTAATTCTTAAATATAACTTTTTTATAATTTTATACATGAGAATTGCATTGGCATTATTTCCTTCCCTCCCAGGCCCCTCCTAACTCTTCTCATGTCCCCTATTTCCTCTCAATTTCCGTCCTCTTTGATAATTCTCCCCCCCCCCCACTGAGTGTATTTAGTGGTGCTCCTGTATGTCTGTGTGTGTGGCTGCCTTCTTAGGATCACCTCTCAGGGAGCTAGTCCCTGGAGAAGGCTGATTTCCCCTTTCTCAGCATCCATTGCTTGACTGCAGTTCTTCATCTTGAGATGGGACATCTTAAAATGTCCCCTCTTCACTGGCCTGTCAGCCATTTTTGTCATTCTGCATATCTTGTTAGGCTACCATCCTGTGGAGATTTAATGGTTGTATCTTCCCTATAATGTCTCGAAAACATTAACTAGCAGCAGTTGTCTTCTTCCTTTGGCTTTTAAAATCTTTCCATCATTCTTACAACCCTTTCCCTTTTTCCTCTATGTTCCCCAAACCTTAAATGTAAAGGTGGCATTGCAGATATCACTTAGGGTTGGGCACCTCAGTCACTTATTCTGTGCATTTTGACCTGTTATGAACTTTGTTTTGGGGGCTTTTTTGGTATTTTTTGAGACAGGGTCTCCCTGTAGCCCCAGCTGACCTGGAACTCCCTTTGTAGACCAGGCTGGCCTTGAACTCACTGAGATCCACCTGCCTCTGCCTCCTGAACGCCCAAATGCTGGGATTAAAGGTGGGCGCTGCCATGCCCAGCTATTATGAACTTTGTAACACCACCTTTTGCAAGAAGGTGCTTTGATGAGAGGTGAGAGTTACACTTATCTGTGAATATAAGGATGTATATTTTAAAATATAATACAAAATTATGGGTGGCCTACAGAGATGGCTCTGCAGTTAAGAGCACCAACTGTTCTTGCAGAGGACCTGGGTTTGATTCCTAGCACCCACATGGCAACCAACAACCATCCCTAACTCCAGTTCTGATGTCCACAGGCATTGCACAACTCAGGTGCACTTAACACACATGTAGGCAATATATAAAATAACAACAATAAAGAAAATACATTTAAAATAAGAAATTATGTTGGTCTAGGGAAATGACAAAAGTAGGCTCTTCTGTAGGGTTTATGACCTCTCAATCATGTGTACTTGGCTGTGTTTACAGTACCACCCATCTCCTTTAAGTACAATTATACATGTGTTGATTAACCCCAAGATGAAAATGCCACTATTGCACCACTAGAGATAGTGGGCAGTCATCGCGGCTTGTAAGCTTTACAGCTGGGTAGGATCATTGATTGGTTTTCTCACTTGGTAGTTTGCATCTTACCTTCTGATATTGTGTTAGTCTTCAGGGAGGGGTTAGTTCCAGCTCAATTGCTCCAAATGCTGTGTCAAAAGTATGTCGTGTTTTCAGCAGGAGGGTCTTAACTTCAAGTTCTGGGAGGCAATCAAAGGCTGTGGCAATAGCCAGTATTATTTGAAGAATCACTTGGACTATGAACACTATCACTTGGAAGTTTCCCTTGTCTGGCACTGTGATTTTTATTATGTAGCCTTTAGCTATAAGCAAATACTCATATATGTGTTTTTGCTTGGCTTATGAAATGATACATTTCCCTTTGGTTTTTAACACCAGGTATACATTTTATCTTTCTTTCCTCTCTCCCTCTCTATAGCTTTACCTCCTCCCTCCCTAGTAAAGTACTCCTCATTTTCCTCCTTGATAGTGCCTATGCCCTACTATCTCCAAGCTCCTTCTTCCTTTCTTCCCACATAGTTACTTTCTATTTTCAGGTTACTTCAGGATATGAGTATATATAATGGAATTCTTGAGCCTTTTATTTCTTAAAGTATATGTCAAGAACTTGTTCAATGCATTAGACCTTCAGGAAACACTGCTAAGTGGTGTCATATAAACCCACCTCTGATAAATACTGCAGTTTCTTAAATCTTTGAACACTCTTATTTAATGTAATTAACTTTTGTATATGGTATTTTCATTCTGGATAGTGTTAATACCCAGGAATGTTTTATATGAAATAATCATTCAAAACAATCAGTAACTAGAAATCAACTTTAAAGAGTTTCTCCAAACTGTTTCCTGTGGCTAATCTGCTGGAGCAATTTTATGAGAAATACCGTAGATCAGAAGTAAAGTTTACTATAGATGTTATTTGTTTTATTCTAGCTAAAATTCTGATATCCAGAGACTTGTTCTTTTTTAATGGAAGCAGCTAGTCTAATTTCTTGACACATAGTTGGTGTTGAATTAAATGTTAGTAATTTGATCTAAAACCGTTACATATTATTTTAATGTGCATGAGTGTTTTGCATGCCTGTATGTAATTGCATCTTTGTGTGTAATGCCTGTGGAGGCCAGAAGAGGCCATCAGATCCCCGAAGCTGGAGTTACAGATAGTTGTTAGTTCCATGTGGATGCTTAGAACCCAACCCGAATCCCCTGCAAAAGCAGCCAATGCTCTGAACAGCTGAGCCGTCTCTCCCCCTCCCTGTCATGTTGTTTTGTTACTTTCTCTCTTTTCTCTGTTTCCTCCTCTCTCGTCTCCCACTCTACACACTGTTGTCTCCCTCCTGCTCCCACATCTTTTTTACCTTTTTTTCTCACTCCCTCCTCCTCACTGTATGATAGATGTCCTTCCAATTTTTTTGTCTTCCATTCCTTACTGGTTTTGATAAGGCAGTGAGGGAGTATTACCCTGGTCTTGAAAATATACTTTTGGATCCAGGGAACTTAGACTTTGAAGCATTACATTGGATTTCATTTTTTAAATACTTTTTCAAAAATAAAAATACTTTATTTTAATGATTCTTTGACATTGTTTTCAAAGCAGACATTTATTCTCAGTTCAATATTTTAATATGTTGAGAAAATCAGAAATGTATTACTTCTATTTATCATATTTTGTGAAATGTGTTTATTTTAAATTGCTCTATTCATGGATATTTTAAAAATCCTGTATTTTATCATTTATATTTTTAGGCTTATTCTATTTTAAAAACTTTTACATTGTTTTCCACAGATAATGTACCTTTCTGGATATTTGGGGTGTGTGTGTGTGTGTGTGTGTGTGTGTGTGTGTGTTATAAAATAAGGAAAAATGGGAACTATTCTTTTAGGAAGCATCTGATAAAATATCAGGGTCATAAACTTTAGTATCAACTATTTCATTTCATATAGTAAATCATTGTAAAGGGTAGTAGTTAAAAGACCAGGAAGTGTACAAAATTTGATGAGTTGTCTATATAGATACTATTTTATTTATGTAGATCATTAGTATTTTAAATGATAACTTTTTCTTTTTTAGGGTTTTTTTTTTGAGACCAGAGTCTTAGTATCAGCTGGCCTGGAACTTACTATGTAGACCATCAAGGATTGCCTTGATCTCACAGAGATCTACCAGTCTCTGCCTCCCAAGTGCTAGGATTAATGGAGTACTCAGTCATAACAATACTTTTTTATTTATATGAGCATTATGCCTGCATGTATGTAAGTGCATCTGTGTTGTATGTGCCCATGGATCACCTGCAGCTATTTCTACTGGTGTTGTTAGCCACCATGTGGGGGCTGGGACTGGAGCCTGGTCTTCTGCAAGAACAACCAGTACTCTTAACTGCTGAGCTGACTCTTCAGCCTCAAGAATGTTTTTTAAATAAGAATTCAGTTGTGACTAAAAAGGTGGACTTAATATGTGTGTATAGAATATCTGTCATTGCATTGCTTTTGTACTTACTACAGTCAGTGAAATTCTGATTTTATTGACTGTTCTCTTCATTTTACTGTTTAGAAGATTGAGTCCTTGAGGAAAGCCAGTCATGAGGTAACAGACTTGAATAGAAAATGACTGGGGCTGGAGAGATGGCCTAGTGGTTAAGAGCACTGACCGCTCTTACAGAGGACCTGGGTTCGATCCCCAGCACCCACATGGTGGCCAAGAACCATCTGAAACTCCAATTCCAGGAGAACTCCAGGTCCAGGGGAATCCTACACCCTCTTCTGACCTCCGAGGCATTGCACAACACGGGTGCACAAACTTGCATGCAGACAGTACATTGATACACATACAGAAATAAATAAATGCTGGGCGTGATGGTGCACGCCTTTAATCCTAGCAGTTGGGAGGCAGAGGCACGTGGATCTCTGTGAGTTCGAGGCCAGCCTGGTCTACAGAGTGAGTTCCAGGACAGCCAGAGCTACAGGGAAACCCTGTCTCAAAAAGACCAACAACAAAAAAAAGAAAATGATGACTTTTTGTTTTGTTTTGTTTTTTTGAGACAGGGTCTCCCTTTAATCCCACCTGGCTTGGAACTCACTCTGTAGACCAGGCTGGCCTTGAACTCACAGAGATCCGCCTGCTTCTGCCTCCAGAGTGTCAGGATTAAAGGCATGTGCCACCATGCCCAGTAACTGGAAAATAATGACTCTTATTTAGAAGTAACATTATAGATTTTGTCTAGGATTCATTGCTGAGGCTAGAACTCCATAAGATTGCAAGTTGTATTTTTTTCAAGTTTCTCTCATTTTTTTTTGTTTTTTTTTCTTTATTTGTTTATTATTTTAAGGGATTCTACAATATAAGAGCACAGTTGTTTTCAGATCCCATTGACGTTGCTCAGTTTGCCATACAATTAGGTAATTGGTGCTAGCATCCACAGATGAGGGAAACCATTCATCATATGTTTTTCTGGGACTGCATTACTTCACTCAGCATGATATCTTCTCACTCCATCCATTTACCTGCAAAGTTCATGATGTCATCTTTCTTTACCGCTGCATAGAACTCCATTGTGTAGATATACCACATTTTCTCTATCCACTTGTCAGTTGAGGGTTACTTGGGTTGGTTCCATCTCCTTGCTATTGTGAAGAGAGCTGCAATAAACATGGCTGTGCATGTATCTCTGTGGTAAGATGAGTCTTGTGGGTACATGCCCAGGAGTGGTATGGCTGGGTCAGGTGGCAGGTTCATTCCAAGTCTTTGAAGGGTTCTCCACACTGCTTTCCATAGTGTCTGTATGAGATTACATTCCCACCAGCAGTGGATCAATGTTCCCCTTTCCCCACAACCTCTCCAGGACTTGGTATCATTTGTTTTCTTGATCTTAGCTAGTCTTTTTTTTTTTTTTTGTATGTGTATGAATGTACTGTCTGCATGTAGGTTTGTGCACCCGTGTCATGCAATGCCACGGAGGTCAGAAGAGGGTCTCGGATTCCCCTGGAACTGGAGTTCTCCTGGAATTGGAGTTACAGATGGTTCTCAGCCACCATGTGGGTGCTGGGGATCGAACCCGGGTCCTCTGCAAGAGCAGTTGGTGCTCTTAACCCCTAGGCTATCTCTCCAGCCCCGATCCTAGCCAGTCTTATTGGAGTAAGATGATATCTTAAAGTGGTTTTGATTTGCATTTCCTTAATTTTTAGTGATGGTAAACACTTCTTAAGATGTTTCTCAGCCATCTCTAATTCCTCACTTTTGAAGTCTCTGTTCAGCTCTTTGCTCCATCTTTTGAGTGGGTAGTTTGTTTTCTTTCTTCTTTGTTTTTTAAGTAGTTTAAATATTCTGGAGCTCAATGCTTTGTCAAATGTATCTGCAGTGAAGGTTTCCTCCCACTCTGTGGGGTTTTCTCTTTACTTCCTTGATTGTTTCTTTTGATTACAGAAGCTTTTGAGTTTAATGAGGACCCATTTGTCAGTTGTCAACCTTAATTCTTGCACAGCTGCTGTCTGATTTAGGAAGTCTTTTCTTACGCCTATGTCTTGTAGTCTGCTGCCAACTTTGTCTTCTGTCACCTTCAGAGTTTGGGATTTCATGTTGAGGTCTTTAATCCATCTGGAGTTGACTTTTGTACAGGGTGAGAGTAGGGGTTTAATTTCATTCTTCTACAAGTGATGATCCAGTTTTGCCAACACCATTTGCTGAAGATGCTGTCTTTCCTCCATTGTGTCTTCTTGGCCCCCTTGTGAAATATGAGATGGCTGAAATTGTATGTGCTCAGATTTGGATCTTCAGTTTTATTCCA
This sequence comes from Rhizomys pruinosus, assembly GCA_009823505.1. Lineage (NCBI taxonomy): Eukaryota > Metazoa > Chordata > Mammalia > Rodentia > Spalacidae > Rhizomys > Rhizomys pruinosus. The sequence goes on from VZQC01004516.1 coordinate 34,493, forward strand.
TTGATCAACAGGTCTGTTTTTGTGCCAGTACCAGGCTGTTTTTATGACTATAGCCCTGTAGTATAGTTTGAAGTCTGGTATACAGATCCCCCCTGTATTGCTCTTTTTACTCAGGGTTGTTTTGGCCTTCGGGGTCTTTTGTTTTTCCAAATGAAATTAAGGACTTTTTCTTCCAAGCCTGTGAAGAAACTCTTGGGGATTTTAATTGGGATTACTTTAAATCTATATAAGAATTTGGGTAGAATGGACATTTTTAGTATATTAATTTTCCCAATCCACGAGCGTGGTAGGTTTTTCCATCTTCTGATGTCTTCTTCAATTTCTGAGAAGTTGTATTTTTAAAAATTTTATTGGGAAGGTGGGACATGTAGGGAACTTTTAGGATGAACTTTGCTTCTTAGTGGTTTTCATTTGAAGATGAGTAAGTAAATTTCAGTTACTTTCTGTGATGCTATACCTTTACTTGCATCTGCTCCATACATTAGAAATCTGATATTAAAGATGGATATATTTCTGCTCAGTTATTCTTCTAAAGAGTGATCCTGCAGTAACTGTACCTTTATATTAGTTGGCTATCTTTGAAGAGCTTTGTTTTCTTTGAGTTTCTTTAATTAACATTATGAACATGTTATTATTCATTGTAACAAATTATAAAAATAGAAAAAATAATGCCTACTGTTAACATTTTGATATACTTACATTCTTCCCTTTATATGTTGTTGCAGAAGTTTCCTTCCAGGGGTTACCAGCCTCTCATTTCCATCTCTGCCGCTATCTGCTTCCCCAGTTACCAGGCAAAACAAGGAGCAGACTCTCCAATCTTAATTTCAGGAAGACTAGAGAGTTTATTTAGGCTTGCCTACAAAGTGCTATCACTCACTAACAGCAATTCTCCTTTCCCAACATGGCTGCCCAGAGGCTTGGCATGAACTCCATGTCCTCTGCCCATGGTGGCAAAATGGCAAGCGACCACCTGACTCACTTGGCCAGTTTCTATATATGCTCCTGACTCCTCCCCCAACATGGCACCAGCAGCTTTCCAGAGTTCTCAGCATGCATTCTCAGCAAACATCAAGGGAACTCAAGCATCAAGGAATCTCCCTACAAGCTCAGCTTTCCCCTCAGCCCCTGTCTTCAAGTAAACTAGAGGAGCTGCAGGATCTCTTACTACTCCCTTAGAGAGGCAGGAGCTCCTGGGTGTGTGAGAAAACCTTCAATATCAAAAGTCCATCCCTTTCAGAGGACCACACACCTTACATGTGCTATAAATCTTAATTAAACATATATACAGTGTATTATACAGATTGAATCCAGAAAATTTGTTTGTGGAGTGTCATCGACCAACACCTCAAAGAAAGTTTTCCCATGCCTGGCACTGGGGGTTTTGTTAGGTAGTCTGTGGCATTATCTTCCGTATGACCTAACTCTATTTGAATTATGTATGTATGTATGTATGCATGCATGCATGCATGTATTATTAAATATAAATATTGTGCTTTCCTATTTTTTAATCTCCTTGGTGTTATGTCTCTTTTCCCCTTCCCCTATTAAAGCTCCCGGCTGCATATTTTTCATTTCCCCCTTGATAGCACCTGTGTGCTGCTATCCCTCTCTCTAGAGCTCCTTCTGCCCCACAATCTTTTTCTGCATTCCTAGCTTTTGTGTTATTACAAGTTATGTACTCACTTCTATAGCTTCAGAACTGGAACCCACAAATAAGATAGAATGTGCAGTATTTGTCTTTCTGGATCTGGCTCGCCTCGCTCAGTGTAATGTTTCCCAGGTCCATCCATTTACCTGCAAATTTCATGATTTTGTTTTTCTTTACAGCTGAATAGAATTCCACTGTGTATAGATACCACATTTTCACTATCCATTAATCAGCTGAAAGACATTTAGATTGTTTCTGTTTCCTGGCTATTGTGAAATGAGCAGCAATAAATATGGCTGAAAGGTATCTCTTGTAGATATCTACCTGTAGTAGGATGAGTCCTTTGTATATACCAGTGAGTGGTATATCTGGGTCATACAGTAGATTTTTTAGCTTTTTGAGAATTCACACTGATTTCAAACAATGACTGTCCCAGTTTGCAATCCCATAAGCAGGGAATGAGGTCCTGTCACCCCAACTTCCCCTGATGCCGCATCCTCACAAGCCTTTGTTGTCAGTTGTTTACTTGATCTTAGTTGTTCTGACTGGGGTAAGATGAATCTCAAAGTAGTTTTAATATACATTTCTCTGATTGCTATAGATATCAAACACCTTTAAAGATATTTCTTAGCCATTTTTATTTCTTCTTTTGAGAACTCTGTTCAGCTCCATAGCCCATTTTTATTTTTTTTTAATATTTTTATTTTTATATGTGCATGTATTGCCTGCATGTATGTAAGTACACCAGTGTCATGCATTGCCAAGGTCAGAGGATGGCCTCAGATACCTTGGAACTGGAGTTGCAGATGGTTGTTAGCTGTCATGTGGGTGTTGGAGTTTGAACCTGGGTCTTCTACAAGAATAGTGAATGTTCTTAACCACTGAGCCATTTCTCTAGCCCCCATAGCCCTTGTTTTGTCTATTTTCTTGATTCCTTGTGTGTGTGTTCTTTGTATATTCTGGATATTAGTCCTCTTTTGGATATTCTATTCTGTGGATTTGCTCTTCAGTTGATTGTTTACTTTGCTGTACAGAAGCTTTTTCGTTTCATGAGGTCTCATTTGTCAATTGTGGCTTAATTCCTCAGTGAATGGAATCCTAGTCAGAAAATCTTTTCCCACACCTGTACCTTGTAGGCTGCTGCCTATAGTTTCACTGTTGACATTGAGATCTTTGATCCATTTGGAGTTGATTTTTGTGAAGGATACTAAATATGGGTCTAAAACTTGACAACCAGTTTTCCCAGCACTGTCGTCTAAAATATATATTCGTCTGGTGGTCCTTTAAATGCTCATTATGTGTGTGTGCCCCAATCCACCAGATATTCTCCCTGGACCAGGTTTGCAGCTTCCCAGAGCTGTTTGTCCCCAGCCAGCAGGCTGACAATCCTAGCTTGAGCTCTGGCAGGGAGTGGAAGAGAACAGTGAGAAGTAACCCAAGAGAAAAGGAAATGGCCAGGGGTGGGGGGGGACGACTCAATTTTAATGTTGTAACTCAAGGCTTTTTATACAAATCCTTGCAAGGGGATAGGGTGCACAGAATTGGGGGTTGGGAGAGGTGATTGGGACAAGCAGGACCCCAGGCCATTTGTTCCAGATCAAAGCTTTTCCCTAAGGGATCAAACACAGTGGGGCCTCCAGGCCTCACAGGTTTGGCAGGATAACAGCAGGGGTCAAGGCTTGGAGGCTGGTTGCTGACTCTCTTTAAGAATGCCTACACAGCACCATTTATTGAAGACCTTTTCTTTCCTCTAGTGTGTATTTCTGACATATTCATCAAATATACAGATGGCTGAAATTATATGTACTCGTGTTTGGGTCTTCTCTTTTATTCCATTGATCAGCATATCTGTTTTTGTTCAGTACCATGCTGTTTTTATTACTGCAGATCTGTATTATAGCCAGAATTCTGGCATGGCCATCCTTGCAGCATTTTTCCTTTTGCTCAGGATTGCTTTGGCTATCTAGGGTCCTTGTGCTTCCAAATAAATTTTAGGATTTTATTTCTATTTCTGTAAAGAATGTCAGGGAGATTTTGATTGCAATTGTGTAAATCCTTTCACAGTATCATTTCTACCAATCCTGACTCATAAGAGGTTTTTTTCTTTCTTCTAGTATCTTCTGTAATCTTTTAATTCAGAGATTTAGTTTTCATTGTACAGATCTTTCACCTCCATGATTTTGTTTATTTTTAAGGCTGCTATTAATGGGACTGTTTACATGATCTCTTTCTCAGCTTGCTTGTTTTGAGTATACAGAAGTGCTATTGATTTTTTTAATTACTTCTATTTTTTTTTTCATTTTTTAACAATAAGTAATAATTTATGAGTACAAGCATCCTTCATGTAAAACCAATTTGCAAACAGTTGTTCCCAAACCCACACAGCCTATGGGTCCCACCATCCAGCTGGGGGGTGCTTATATGTTCAATCAAGTTGATCAGATGAGTGTACAGACTATATTGCTGTAGTTTCACCATTCACCCCAATCGCAGCCCTTACATTCTATCATGCCCTCTCTTCTGCAGATTGTTCCCTAGGCTTAGAAAAGGGGCACAGGTGGAGGAGAAGCAAAACAGTCTACTTTCTCTGGAGCTGTTGTCTTGGACTCTGGTCAATTCTGGCTGTTTCCTTTCATGGGCTGACAGTTTGTCCAGGAATAACCTTTCGATCCTACTAATGAAGCACAAGCAATAGATCTGTAGGTATTTAAAACAGTACTAATTGTTATGGTAGGTTACTTTGGTATAGACCAGATGTTTGTATGGTATGTTAATCCATGGAATTACATTTTTTCTGTAAACATTGACAGGGTCTTACTGTGGCTTATAACATTCCTAACCACTAGAGGATGTAAGTGTGCATCAGCGTGGGTTATTCCTCCAAGGAGAGCGCTAATAGGCAATCAGATTTGGGATATACAGGCATATGGCTGCCACTGCTGCACAGTATTTCCAGGCAGGTGAGGTGTAGCTGTGTGCTGACAGAGGAGTCTTGCTTGACTCAAGGAGACCAATATTTGCTTTGTTGGTTTGTGGCCTTTGGTAACACTCTCCTGGTATTCCAGGACCAACTGTACACTTGCAGTATGGTCTCAATGCATCTTTCCATGCTTACATCAGGTCTTTGACGCAGGGCCTTATCGCCTCTCTTCTTGCAGGTTCCCAGGTTACAGGCACGAAAGCCTTTACCTTTGTGGGGGCTTGGATCCCTGGTCACACATCTCCTTGGTAGAATAATCCATTGCTGATATCAGAGCTCTCCTGTATTAATATATTTTGCTTAAGTGCATAGCTTAAGGAGACTCTAGTATTATATTTGGCTCTGATAGAGAATAATCCTTTCACAGTTCCTATGTCTATTAGTCAAATTTAAAGAAGGCAGTTTGGGGCTGGAGAGATGGCTGGCTTTGGCTAGCGGTTAAGAGCGCGACTGCTCTTGCAGAGGACCCAGGTTCGATCCCCAGCACCACATGTGGCTGAGAACCGTCTGTAACTCCAATTCCAGGAGAACTCCAGTTCCAGGGGGAATCCGAGACCCTCTTCTGACCTCCATGTCATTGCATGACACGTGTGGCACAGACCTACATGCAGACAGTACATTCTTACACATTAAAATAAATAAATAAATAACTAATAAATAAAAAATTTTAAAAAAAGAAGGCAGTTTTTACTGGTTTTATAAGAGATTACACCTCTATAACAGTTGGCTCCAATTTACAGTTAGAGAATAATCTCATCATCATCATATTTCTCCTCTTTCTCTATGGGGGGGGGTAAGAAAGGTCTCTCATATTAAAACCTGCAGCACCTAGAAGGTAAGTTTCGTTAGACTCATTATAAATGTTGTTACAAGTAGGATCCCCCGAGGGGTTCGATGTCTGTAGCAATCTGAAAGCTTCTGTACATCAAAAGAACAATAAAGGAAGTGAAGGAAAACCCACAGAGTGAGGAGAAACCTTCACTGCAGATACATCTGACAAAGCATTAATTTCCAGATATACAAGCTACTCAAAAACAAGAAGAAAGAAAACCAATGAATCATTCAACAAGATGGAGCAAAGAACTGAATAGAGACTTCACAGAGGAGGAAAAGAATAAATTTGAGAAACAAATCTTAAAAAAAACTGTTCAACATCACTAATAATTAGGGAAATGCAAATTAAGACCATTTTAAGATATCATCTCACTCCGATAAGACTGGCCAGGATCATGAAAACAAACGATATCAAGTGCTGGAGAGGTTGTGGGGAAAGGGGAACACTCATCCATTGCTGGTGGGAATGTAAACTTGTACAGCCACTATGGAAAGCAGTGTGGAGAACCCTTAGAAGACTCAAAATGAGCCTGCCATTTGACCCAGTCATACCACTCCTGGGTATATACCCACAAGACTCATGTTACTGCAGAAATACATGCACAGCTATATTTATTGCAACTCTGTTCACAATAGCAAAAAGCTGGAACCAACCCAAATGCCCCTCAACTGACAAGTGGATAGAGAAAATGTGGTACATGTACACAATGGAGTTCTATGCAGCAGTAAAGAAAGACAACATCATGAACTTTGCAGGTAAATAGATGGAGCTAGAAGACATTATATTAAGTGAAGTAACACAGTCCCAGAAAAACAAACGACGAATGGTATCCCTTATATGTGGATGCTAGCGCCAATAACCCAGTTATAAATATTTCTTGTGGAGAGGGATGCACATTAAAAGAACAACAACACTCTGGTGGGGTGGGGGAATGGGGGGGCACACAGGTCTAGATTTGATAAAAAAAATAAAAATTAATTTCTGTGAAAATAAAATTAAAAAAAAAGAACAACAACAGAAAGACTACATCAGAAAACTGAAATGGTGAATCGGGAAGGGTGGGAGGGGCAGGAGAGGGACACGGATGAATATTCGATTAATACATATTTAATTGATGTGAGTTCAACAAGTATCTAATTTTGCCCAGTCTCTGTCTACAGGTTACATGGTGTTTTAGGACTTAATAAAAGTAAATATGCATATATTAAACAACTTTGGTTTAAAGGTTCTGATAAAAACGGTAATGTACCTGAGTTAATTGGAAATATAAATTGTTATTGTCCACATTTGTTTTACTTAAAATCCGTATAACAATAACTTTGGGATTGGCACATACAAATGTTCTCTATAATTTTTCTGTTGTACAGTATCACCTTGTAGCATTCTCTTTTACTTGTAGAATGACTTAACTTAAAAAATTAAGTTTGCTTCCCAAGTTAACCACATACCGTCACCCAAAACAGCATGGGTGAATTTGATGAAATCTGTGCCTTGATTCCAGCCTATAGGTATGTGTAATACAACTACTTTTTTGAGACTCATGGGTCAAAAAACAACAAAAACCTAAAATAAAAAAGGGGGATACAGATAGATACGAATCCTTTTTGTCAAAAACTTTGCAATTCAAATCTTAAAACTAACTACGGGAAAAGATTTGCATGTTCCAACAGGTCAAAATGTCACCAACTTAACAGCTGAGAAAGAAAAGATACAGCTTTGCATTGTGTATGATGTACCAGGAAGTGCCAGTAGAAAGGTTGGCCCGTCTGAACATTGAAAGGAAGAAAAGTATTGATTTTTTTAAAGATGATTTTGTATCCTGGCACTTTGCTAAAAGTGTTCATCACTTATAGCATTTTTTTTTTTTTGGTGGAAGTTTTGGTCTCTTTTGTTTAATATGTCCTCTGCAAAAAGGGATAATTTGACTTTATTGTCTATTAGTAGCCATTTACTTTCCTTTTGTTGTTGTATTGTTATAAGTAGGGCTTTAAGCACTACATTGAAAAAGAAGCCAGGCTTGGTGGTGCATGCCTTTAATCCTAGCACTTGGGAGGCAGAGGCAGATGGATCTCTGTGAGTTCAAGGCCAGCCTGGTCTACATAGAGAGCTCTAGGCCAGCTGGGACTAAAGGGAGACCCTGTCTCAAAAAGAACAACAACAACCAACCACAAAAAAAAAAAAAAAAAAGAGTAGAAATAATGGAGAGCCTGCTGCATTCCTGACTTTAACGGGAATGCTTCGTTTTCTCCCTTTAGGGTAATGTTGACTACGGGTTTGTCATATAGCCCTTATTAAGTTTAGGTGTGTTCCCTCCAGTCCTATTCTGTCCAGGACTTTTGTCGTGAAGGCCTTTTCTGTATCTGGTGAGGTAATTATGTCTTTAACTCCATTTATGTGATTGATTACACTTACTGACTTATTGACTATACACACACACACACACACACACACACACACACACACACACGCACGCACACGACATCCTGCAAGTCTAATTGGAAACTGAGAGACTAGTTAAGAGGTTACTTCAATGACAGAAATGTCAGCTAATGGTGACTTAAACCAGGTGATAGTAGTGAGAACTAGTGGGTGAATTTGCATTTAATTTTGGATTGCATTTGAAAAGATAATGGATAGGCTTTGCTAATATGTTGGATTGAGCAATTATATAAAAAGATACTATTTTTGAAATAAAGAACTTTCTGGCTAACTTTAGGTACATGGGGAGCCTAACAGTTTTGTTGTAAGCATGTTATTTTGGAATTTGCTGATGCTGAAAATTCTCCAAGTTAGTGGAGAATTGGAAAGATATTTTATATAAATTAATATCCTTTTTAAAAACATTTACCATTTTGGGGGCTGGAGAGATGGTCTAGTGGTTAAGAGCACCGACTGCTCTTGCAGAGGACCCAGGTTCGATCCCCAGCACCCACATGGCGTCTGAGAACCGTCTGTAAGTCCAATTCCAGGAGAACTCCAGTTCCAGGGGAATCCGACACCCTTTTCTGACCTCCACAGCATTGCACAACACATTGCCCGGCATTGCATGCAGGTGCACAGACCTGCATGCAGACAGTACATTCATACACATAAATAAATATTTAAAAAATACATATATTTACCATTTTTCTTGGTTTCATTTTATGTACATGAATGTATTGCCTACATGTATGTAAGAGCACCCATGTCATGCAGTGCCCACAGAAGTCAGAAGAGGGCATCAACTTGCCCTGAATCTGTAATTACAGATGTTGGTTATCTACTATGTGGGTACTATGAATCAAACCTGGGTCCTCTGCAAGCAGATATCTTAACTGCTAAGCCATCTTTCCAGCCCTACTATCTTTCAGTTTTGAAAATATTTTGTTTTTATTTTATATGTATGAGTGTTTTGCCTGCATTAATGTAAATGTATTACATGTGTGTAGTGTCTGAAGAGGGTATTGGAGTCCCTTGAATTATAGTTATAGATGGTTTTTAGCTGCCATGTGGGCCCTGGGAACTGAACCTGGGTCCTCTTCAAGAGCAGCCAGTACTTTTTACCTCTGACCCATCTTTTTAGCCACCAGTTGAATGCTCTTTAGAAGAGAGGGTAGGGCTAAAGGTAAAATTACAGTAGTATTTGAAAATACTAGTTCAGTTCTATACATTTGAAAAATAAAGTTGGATAAGAAATCTACTGACTATTTTAGGACACCCTGATATTTAGAGGTCAGTCATAGGAAGTGATCCAGCAAAGACTATGAGTTAATAGGACAATGTGATGTCTAGAAGCTAGGTGATACAGAGTCTCAGGGAGGAGTAAGTGTTCTACAGGGCAAAGGCTGAAAAAAACATAACTGATTGTCATGATGCTGGAGATCTTAATAGGGACAATTTGCAGAATGGTTATAATTCCCTGCTGTAGTGTGAAGCCACATCATGGTGACATCTGAATAAAGACAGCCTGACTTTTAAAAGCATGCATTTCAACTGTTCTGAAAACTTAATCCTTCAGATTTCTTCCAGAACTGTGCCCTGAAATAAAGGTATTGCCCTCTCTTTATTGAAACCATGCATCCAGCATGGAAAGAGGAAGGAAAGACAGACTTTGTCTTATCAGGGAATTTTCCCTGTCTGTTGTCTAGAAAAGCATAAGTAATCATTGACAGATGTTATCAATCTAATCTAGCCTACTCTTTGCAACACAATTTGGATAATCTGTTGCTGTTTATAGCTTGATATTCACAACATATACATGAACATATATAAATTGATCTGTTGCAAGGGCAAGGAAGGCTCATGAGGGATTAAAGGTATATGTTTACATTACAAGGGGAATCCAAGGCCTAGTAAGATTGTTTACATTATAAGCAAGCTAAGATAGTGTTAAGTGATCTCAAAACATAAGATTAACTTTGGTTATGAAGTTAGGTAAAAGTCATTTGTCCAGAAAAGTTATCCCCACATTAGTAAGGCAAAGCTGGGCTGTTATGAGTTCAAGAGAGAGTTAAAGCTGGGCATGGTGAATGCCTTTAGTCCCAGCATTTTGGAGGCAGAAGGCAGGTGGCTCCCTGAGTTAGAGGCCAGCCTGTTCTACATGGCAAGATCCAGACCAGCTGAGGCTACAGGGAGACCCCATCTCAAAAAAGCACAAATAACCAAAGACAAAAGAGGATACACTTCCAGAACATTCTTGTGCAATGGGGTAGCAACTGTAAGGAGGCCGAACAAACAAGGATTCTTTTGAGGTGACGTACGTAGAAAGAATTTAAATAGAGAAAAATTAAGGTACTATGGATCAGAGAGATAGAAATTTAAGTGGCTAGAAGGAATGAGATCAATGTAATTTTGGAGGACTTAACCCTGATAAGAACATGAATGTTTATATAATATATCAGGAGACGAGACAAAGCACAAATGCAGATTGGTTAATTTGGCCATGCAAGCATGTGGAAGTTCTTTTCTAAATAACCACTTTCCTTGGTAAAAGAAGCATGGACTTCAACTGCAAGATGGGGTAGGGAAAAGAAGTATGGGAGACTTGAAGAATGGCCCTAAAAGTAATTTCTAGAATGGTGTGTTGATAAATTAGTGTAAGTTTGCTTGAGTGCCTGGCATTGGTAGGCCCTCAAGAAAGTGAAAATAGTTGGCATAGTTTGTAATTATAGGCACAGTAATCTGCTATAGATACAGGTACAGAATAGGTGGAGGGATAGTAGAGTTGGAATTTTTCCACATAAATATGGAGAGTAGCAAAGGAATTAAGTACATGAAATGGAGAGGTTATGGTGATAGGCTGTAAAATCTAAGAGACCTGAGAAGGGAAATGGGTTAAATTCTCTGTGCTCCAACCAAACCAAAGCTGTCTCCAGTACTCCTTTTACTTTGTCACCTCCAGGGTGTGCTCTGAGATGACCTTTCTTTCTCTCCTTCCCCTTGTCCTTGTCTTTCTTAACCGGTTAGACACACACAAATCCAGTATTTGTGTGTTCGGGTTCTGTGCATACTTGAAGCTACAGCAGAAGCTTTGCTTCTTTGTCAAAGTCTTTATCACCCCCAATGAACAGCTGTTTTTTTCCCCTTTGACTCCTACAGCACATTAAATATCTAATTGGTTACTTTTTTGGTGTTTTATTTTTGTGTATATATTGCACCTTTCCTCTTAAACTTGGACATTATGGCTAGGAATTAGGTTCCTGCATCATGATAGTGTCCTTAGGATTTAGCGCAGTTGATGTTGACCAAAGGCTTAATGAGTCAACTAAAACAGTTTCTTCAATGTTTCTCAAAGCACCTTTGGAAACCACTACTGCACAGAGATTACATTTAGCTTCTTCTTTATAATCTGTTAATATTTGCTATTCTGTTGTGATTAGTATTATTTTATTTTTTAATAATAAGTAATAAATACAAGTATCCTTCATGTAAAACCAATTTGCATGCAGCTATACCCAAACTTATATAGCTCAAAGTCCCCACTGTCCAGCTGGAGGGGCTTGTATGTACAAGCATGTTGATCAAATAAGTGTCCAGTCTATATTGCTGTAGTTTCACAATTCACCCCAATCACAGCCCTTACATTCTACCACACCCCCTCTTCCTCAGATTGTTCCCTAGGCTTTAGAAAAGGGGCAAAAGTGGGCAGGAAGCAAAACAGTCTACTTTCTCTGGAGATGTCGTTTTGGACTCTGATAAGTTCAGGCTGTTTCCTTTCATGGGTTGGCAGTTTATCCAGGAATAACCTTTTAATCCTACTAATGAAGCACAAGCAATTAGACATACAGGCATTTAAACAGTTCTAATTTTTATGGTAGGTTACATTGGTACAGATACAGATTTTTGGATGGTATGCTAATCCATGAACTATAGCTTTTCTGTAAAAGATGACAAGGTCTTACTGTGGCTTATAACATCTCCTAACCACTAGAGGATGTAAGCTTGTGGCATCAGTGTGAATTATTCCTCCAAGGAGAGAGCTACTAGCCAATTAGATTTGGGATATACAGACATATGGCTGCCACTGCTGCACAGTATTTCCAGGCAGGTGAGGTGTAGCTGATGCTGACAGAGGAGTCTTGCTTGACTCAAGGAGACCAATATATGCTTTTTTGATTTAGTGTCCTTTGGTAACACTCTCTAGCATTCCAGAGACCAACTGTACACTTGCAAGTGTGGTCTCAATACATCTTTCCCATGCTTACACCAGGTCTTTGACAACAGGGCCTTACCACCTCTCTTCTTGCAAGTATCCCAGTTTACAGGCAAGAAGCCTTTACCTTTTGGGGGGCTTTGACCCCCTCACCAACATCTCCTTGGCAGAATAATCCATTGCTGATATCAGAGCTTTCCTGTGTTAATATATTTTGCTTAATTGTACAGCTTATAAAGGCTTTAGTATTGTATTTGGCTCTGAATAGAGAATTATCCTTTCACGGTTCCTATGTCTATCAGTCAATTAAAGAAAGCAGTTATGCTGGTTTTATAAGAGATTACCTCTGTAATAGTCAGCTCTAATTTACAGTTAGGGAATGACTTCATTAACATCATGTTTTTCTTTGTTCTATGAAAAGGAGGTAAGAAAGTCTCTCATATTAAAACTTTGTGGCACCTGGAAGGTAAAGTTCATTAGGACATATTATAAACAATTGTTACAAATAGGATCTACAGAGATGTTTGATGCCTGTAGCAGTCTATGGCTTTTCTTCCTTTTAATGTTTAGATGGGCCAACTTCTCTGCTGGTATTTCTTGGTACATCCTGCACAATGCAAAGCTGTATCTTTTCTTTCTCAGCCATTAAGTTGGTGACATTTTGACCTGTGGGAACATGCGAATCTTTTCCCATAGTTAGTTTTGTTGTCGTTTTTTTTTTTTTTTTTTTTTTAATGTGTGTGAGTGTATTGTCTGCATGTAGGTTGGTGCACTCGTGTCGTGCAATGCCATGGAGGTCAGAAGAGGGTGTCGGATTCCCCTGAAACTGGAGTTAAAGACAGTTCTTAGCTGCCATGTGGGTGCTGGGAATTAAACCCAGGTCCTCTGCAAGAGCAGTCAGTGCTCTTAACTGCTGAGCCACCTCTCCAGCCCCATCCCATAGTTTTAAGATTTAAATTGAAAAATTTGACAAAAGGTTTAATATATAACTGTGTCCCCCTTTTTTATTTTAGCTTTTTATTTTTTGACCAACAAATCTCAAAAAGGCAGTTGTATTACACATACCTATAGGCAGGAGTCAAGGGATTAGTATTATTTTAAAGCATTGATGCCATCATTATTTCATTGCTTATCTTGCAGGAGCATCTGTCCTTGAAGAAGTATGTGGTTGACATTGTGATTGAAAGTGCAGCTCCATCAGAGCCTGTGAAAGATGGAGAAGAACGGCAGAAAAATAAGAAAAAAGCTAAAAAGATAAAAGCCCGTATGAACTCCAGGTAACAGAAACGTCCTTGTAAACAACACACAAAAACTCTTAGAGATGGACCCTTTAATTTAATGGAAGAAAAAAAAAACTGTTTAAAGTTATTTGCTTCCAGAAAGCCATAGAAATAACACTGATGAGCCTAATTTATAGCCACTTTCTTTGATTGAGAAAGAAAACTGAGTATCGATCCAAAGCCCTTGCTTTCACCTGTTAAGAGCTCTTCCTATAATTAGATGCCAAGGCCATGCCAAGCTTGTGCCTCCTCCAGCATACAATGGTAGATTTAAATATTTGTAAACCTAGCCTATTTTTCTTTCCAACTATTGATTTTTAAATGAACTATCAAGGAAAATCAATAACAATCAACAAATAGGAGTCTGCTGGCTGTGGTGTCAAACCCCTTGACTAGGTTTAATTAATTTGGTTGCCTGTCACTACAGGAAAAAGTTCAAGAAATATCTTAAAATGGAAAGTGAGTTATTAGACCTGTAGTTTATCATCAGCCTCCAAAGTGACATCTGAAGATCAGATAGCTGTGTAGTACATTACCTCACAAGCTTTAAGTGTCATTTGGTGACTGATGGGTCTTGTTTGAGGACAAATAGAGTTCTTCCTTAGTTGATACCTTTACTATTTAAGAGAGAGAGTATTCCTAACCTCTCCTTGTACTTTTATTCCAAAATGTCTCAAAGATGGAGAAACTTGCCTGTTGAATTATAAAAATATAGAACAAGAATAATGATGAGTGAAGCAATTGTCTGTAGTTTCCATGCCCAGATTGTGAGCTATCAGGGAGTCTGTTTCATCTTCCTGAATCAGACATAACTTCAGAGTCTCATTTATCTCAAAAGTAGAAAAGGCTTTCTTGAACTTAATATTTGAAGTCACTCCATGTTTCTGAGAATAGTTTCATACTTGACTTCTGTGTATTACTGACTTGATTTCTACTTTTTGCTAATAGTTTTCTGACTCCTGACACTTAGATTCTCCAGAGCTGCTGCTTTGGTTTTTTTCTCTTTATTTTTAATGTGCATCTCTCGATGCACCCAATCCCATGGCTTTTATGCCCTGTACTTACCGATTACTGTTTTACACCTTCAGTTTAACTGAAATTTAGTGTGTCCAAAGAAACTGCTCTCTCCTTTCCCATAAAGTCAGACTTCATCCTGTCCTCTTTCCAGTATCAGTGAACAAGCACTCAGCTGACCACACCCTCTAAGTCACCCTTGATCATCCCCCTTCCACATACCTTGCATTCACTCTTACTAAGAATGTTATTTGTGGGGCTGGAGAGATGGCCTAGCGGTTAAGAGCACTGACTGTTCTTGCAGAGGACCCGGTTCGATCCCCAGCACCCACATGGCGGCTGAGAACCGTCTTTAACTCCAGTTCCAGGGGAATCCAACACCCTCTTCTGACCTCCGCAGCATTGTACAACATGGGTGCACAGACCTGCATGCAGACAGTACATTCATACACATAAAAATAAATAAATAAAATTAAAAAAAAAGAATGTTATTTGCTTCAACATGTTTGCAGAATCTCTCCTCTCGTTTAACTTAACTGCCCGCCCCTTCCCCATGTGCTTCCATCATCACACACTGGAGTTTTGTGCTGATCCTCTGATTGGTCTCCTCTTGTTTGCTCCATCTATTCTAAACACTGTATCCAGCGTGAGCATGCTGAACTGTAAGTCGGTGCATTTTATTTTACAGCACCTCAGGCTTTGACAGTCAGATATCTTCTTCCTAAAGAGTCTTCTGTCATATATCCAACACTGCCCTTGCCTCCCTCAGGACCTTGTTCATATCTCTGGTTTATAAACAAGACTTTGCTTGAGAACCTTATTAGCTTTTGCATAGTTATTAAAGAAAATCTTGAAAATGCAAATAATTATTAAAAATACCTGTGTTTTTACTGTTTCTAATATTTTGGCATATATATTTGTTTTTATATATGAATACCTATATTGAATTTTTAAATTAAAATTTAATTTATTAATGGAATTGTAGAGATTTTAATTTATTGGTTTTTGGCAAATCTAGATCCCCACATAATATATATACTCCTATCAAAATTTAGGCCATTTTTACTGTCCTGTAGTTTCTGTGTGTTTCCCTCCCTTTCAAGTCCCTTCATCTCCCTTCCCTGTCTTCTCCCCACTCCTTTCCTACTCTTTCTCCTTTTCCCTTCTGTGGTGGTTTGAATGAGAATGACCCCATAGCCTTCAAGTATTCAGACATTTTGTCCCCAGTTGGTGGTCCTGTTTTAGGAGGTTTTAGAAGGTGTGGCCATGCTGGAGGAAGTAATCACTGGGGGGTGGGGTTAGGGGTGGGGGAGCCTTAGTGAGTTCAAGCCTTGCAGGCTCCAGTTGCTCTCTCTCCTGGCTTCCTGTGCTCATTGGAAGATGTGAACCAGGGCTTCCTGCTTCAGTTTCTGCCATCATGCCTCCCAGCCACAATGGACTCTTAATTCCCTGGAACCATCAATCATAAGCTCAAATAAACTCTTCCTTTTTTTTTTTAAATTTTATTTATTTCTGTATGTGTATGAATGTACTGTCTGCATGCAGGTCTGTGCACCCGTGTCATGCAATGCTGCGGAGGTCAGAAGAGGGTGTCGGATTCCCCTGGAACTGGAGTTCTCCTGGAATTGGAGTTTCAGACGGTTCTCGGCCACCATGTGGGTGCTGGGGATCGAACCCCGGTCCTCTGTAAGAGCGGTCGGCGCTCTTAACCGCTAGGCCATCTCTCCAGCCCAAACTCTTCCTTTTATAAGTTCCCTTGGTCATGGTGGTTTTATCACAGCAACAGAAAACTGACTAATACACCTTCTCCTTCCCTTCCTCAGAGCCTTGTGCATAGCAAGTGAATACTCTAATACTGAGTTGTCCACAAATATTTCTTCCCTTTTGTTATTATTATTATTATAGATAGGATATCATTATGTGGCCCTGGCTGAGCCTAAACTTCCAGCAGTTCTCTTGATTCAGACTCCTGAGTTTATAGGCATGCCCTACCTTGTCTGACCCTTTTTTGTGTGTCTTTGCAATCAGTTTCTCACTATCTCTGGCCCTTGGCCATCACTTTGTATAATTATTGACTTTTTTGTTATTGTTCTAGAAATTTATACATATGAAGTCATACTGTCTTGCAAACTGCTTTTTCTGAGATACATCTGTGTTTGGAGTCAGTATAATTTGTTCCTATTATAACAGTTATGTACATAATATGAAAATCTTTTGACCGTTAATCTTAAACAGTCATTTGGGTTTGGAGTTTATGGGATTTATAAATAACCATCCTGCCCAGTTCAATCTTTGGCTGAACCTGTGTTTTCATTTCTCTTGGGTAAATAACTAGAAGTATAACTGCCAAACTTTTCCATGGTGGCTGTACTATTTTTCTACTTCTATCACCAGTCTTTGCTTTTCCAATTGTTCCACAATTTTGTCAGTACCTATATTTCTTAGTTTTATTTTCTTAGCCTAATTATAGTGAAGATGTCTCTTATTGATGTTCCAGTTTCAGTTTGGTATGGTGAGTCATCTCTGTGGACCATCTTTTTGCGTGTTTAACTACCCAAGAGCTTTCTCTACGAAGTCCACATTGAATGTCTTCCTTCACTTTTAAAAGTGGGCTGTCCTTTTATTTTTTTAGTTTTTTATATATTCTGGCTATACATTCTTTGGTAGATACATGGATTGAGAAATTTTTCTCTTAATCTGGAACTTGTCTATATATTTTCTACATAACTCTCTGTGCATATAGATAGATATGCATGCACATATTATGTAGGATATATAAAGAATACTTATAGCTCAATAATAAAAAAGATAACCCAATAGTAAATCAGCAGAAGATCTGAATAGGCATTTCTCCAAATGGGGAAACTGTTCATGGAAAGATGTACAGCATCACTAGTCATGAGGCAGCTTGGCTAGCAAGAACAGACACAACTTAATCTCAAAGAATTGTAGTTGTTTGCTTTTTTATTACTTTCCAAAGAATTGTACATAATGGTTTCCCTTTCTTTTACCTAGCTCAGAATTCTTGCAGGTCTGAAGTCCTGGGGAAGTTTTTTGAAAACTTTTAAAGGCAAATTAATCAGTGTTGCCTGTGGAAAGGGGAAGATGTTGGGGAGATGATAGAATAACTGATACCTTGAGGAGAGTGGCTAGGGATGGAGAGTATCCGTTCTGAGAAGCTTTTCATAAAAAGACAGTAAAGAAAAATGAGTAGCCTGCAAGCTCTGTGAGACTTCACTCAAGTACAACAAAGGGAATTCCAGAAAAAAGGTGTGTGAAGAGATAATGTTGAATGCTTTTCAAATGTAATGAAACAAATCTGTACATCCAGTAAGGTTAGGAAACTTGATACATGAGAGAAACCAAAAGATCCATATCCTAACAGAAGCTGTTGAAAGACAGAGAACCCTTAAGACACAAAAAATAACCTGCTTTATCTAGAGTTCTTGATATGATAAACAGTTGATTTCTCAGATGCGTTTTGAAAATGAGATGTAAGAGGAGATAATGCCCTAAACTACTGACCCATCTCTCTAGCCCCTCAGTCTTTCATGATAACATTTTCAGTAATTTTTAAAGAAGGGACTTAGAAATGGAACAAAATTAATTTGTTACATTAACAGCATGATACTATATCAGAAGAAGGAAGACTGAGCTAAAGCTTTGAATTGTTATAAACTTGGCTACAAATAACTCACTATGATAAAACTTTTTCTTTAGGGCTAAGGAATATGAGTGTTCAATGGAAACAAAAAATTCTGGCTCTGATTCACCCTATAAGGCAAAGTGAGTATGTTATTCCATTTTTTAGTTATGTTTCTCTTTGGTCTCTTCCTTTAAAAGAATTATGTCTGTACTATCTTACTGTTACTGGAGAAATCAAGGTTCCCTTTGGGGTTTTTACTTTTGTGACTAAAGAATTTGAGAATGGATCTCGATGGAAGCTTATGGACAATCTTATAAAGTGTTTGAGAGAAAGAAAAAATGGGACAGGTGAAACTAAATCTCTGCAAATGCTAGGAGGAGAAAGATGAGGAAGTGCTAGAGTCTGAAAAGCCAGCGTGTTCATCAACGGAAACTGGAGAACAGTTGCATGGTGGGAGTGGTGAGGGGAGGTTTGGAGAAAGAGTAAGAATGCCCAGAGTGTCAAGGGAAGCATGCATAGGATCTGGAAAAGGTGACTTTTCCTGTTCCTTCTGCCTCCTTTTCCATCATACTCAACCCCACTTTTTCTGTAACAGTACTGTGTCTGTGATCAGAAGCTGTTTCTGTTCCATAGCACAATGGTATCTTTAGGTATTCATTTGGGAGGTATCCAGCTGTGGTACTTTTTTTTTTTTTAATTTTTGATACTCTCCCTATAGCCTGGCATTGGACCCCTCTCTATAGACCAGGCTAGTCTCCATCTCATCAAGATCTGCCTGCTTCTGCCTCCTGGGTGTTGGGAATAAAGGTGTGTGCCACTCTACTTTGTCAACTGTGGTACTCTTAAGACAGTGGTAACCAAATGGAAAGTACTTTTGGTAGGGAACATTGTTAGGTGAAGTCTGGCCACATTCCTCAGTAGCACAACTTATGAAGAAGGTGCTACTGACTTTAAATGAATAAAGGCTAGGGAGTCTGTAAACATTATTCAGTGTACAAGGCAGCCCCCACAGCAAAGAATTACCATATCTAGAATGTCAGTAGTACAGTTTCTACCACATCAGGTTTTATCAAAGAGGACTAACCAATTCTTATAAAGAATTAGAACTCTAGTTCTCATGAAATTTTAGATGAGGTCATTTTAGGTGAGATTAAAGATTTTAAACCCCACTATAAGAGTGTAAGTGCAATTAAACAATAATAAAGTACAAAACCAAATTATTTTGCTTCTCTCAAAAATAATGACAGTAAGAGTGCAGGGAGAAAGTGCTCAGATACCATATTGATCAGACTACAGATTACTGCATTTTTGTAGAAAAGCAATGTGTATTTGCAACATAAGAAGTCTTGGATCTTCGCTCTGCTTACTGAAACAATGAAAAATGTGCCTCATATTATGAGCAAAGGTAACTATTTCACTGCTATTTTATTAAAAAGTAAAAGAGCAAATTAAATGTCACAAATTGAGACTGTCTCCAACCAGTTGTTGGTATATACTCCAGATTGTAAATATATAGTCATCATTTTTTTCCAAAGCCAACTTTTATTGAAGCTTTTGTGTAGTCATCATTTATATTATAATATATATGCTCTGTATGTCAGAAATGGGATCCCCATCTGTAATTGCTCATTTTCTTTTAGAAGTATTATTGTCCATTGCAATGCTAAAAGAAATATGCATTCTGCTCAAAACAGTCAACTTCCTCATGGGGAATATTGAGAAAGACTGAGAAAGAGATGAAAAGCATGTTTGGCAGAATGCATGAGCTCTGGCGGGGTGGGGGAATGGGTGGGAACACGGGTCTAGATTTGTTAAAAAAATAAAAATAAATTTATGTGAAAAAAAAAAGAAATATGCCATATTAAAGTTAGTAACAAATTGATAGATATTGTGATAATACTCTACATTTCAAAGGCTAGAGAGGTTAAAAAAAAACTAAATGAAGCATTATAAAGCAATCAGTAAGATGGCAGATTACCAAATTAATATAACACTATTATTGCTACATATTAAGACCCTTACTCAAACAAGCAAAATCCTCTATGAATTACGAAAGCTAAGTTCTAAATAAGATCATTTACCTGAGATTATTTAATGTCATAGCTGCAATACAAAATTAACAGCTTTTCTTGGTAATAATCAATTAGAAAACATAATTATTACTTACTGATAGTAATAAAAAAGTAAAAGATTGAAGAACAAACTGAAGAAATTTATAAAAAGAAAAACCTTAAAATGCCCATAAAGAATATATAAGAAGTCTTGCATAAATGGAAATATAAATCATACTCTTGGACAGAAGCCATGGAACAACATATTCTCCATCAGTACTCCCACAAATGCAGTGTACTCTCTATAACATATTAACATTTTTCTATAGAGCTAAAACCATTTTAATGAATGTATAGAAAAATATGTGAGCATTTCAAGGAAAGCTTTAAAAAAAAGGGAAGGCTGAACAAATGGACATCTAGTAATATTCTGAAGATGCACTGACATGAGTGAAAATATAAATTTTTATTTTTAAAGATACTTTTACAAATCTGGAAATAAATACAAATACATTAAAATTTATCATTTACTGTCATAATGTTTGTAAAGATAGCCAGAAGATGATGGGCCATTCATGGAGGCATTATCCTTTAAATTTTGCTATTTTTTTCCCTAAGTAGGAATGGATCCCATTTCTCTTTTATTTTTTAATACTTTTATTAATTCTTTTAAAATTTCATGTATTTTTGATCCTCATCTCCCAACTCTTCCAAGAGCCACCCCACCTCTCTACCCACCCAACTTCATGTCCTCTTTCCCCCAACCCCCAGCCATTTGAGTCTCATTTGTGTTGCCCAGAGACTCTTTGGTGTGGGTTCCTCACCTGGAGCATCGCTGACCTACCAGTGGTCAAACTCTTAAAGAAAACTGACTCTTCCTCTCCCAGGAGCTATTAGTTGTCAATCACTCCTCAGCTAGGGGTGGAACTTCACACATACCTCTCCCATCCATGCTGGGATTTTATCTTACTTTAGCTTGTGCAGGTTTTATGCATGCTGTCAGAACCACTGTGTGTTCTTGTATGCAGCTGCCCTCTTGTGTCCAGAAAACACTGTTTCACTACAGTCATCCACCTCCTCTGGCTTTTAAAATCTTTCTGCTCCATCTTCTGTTTTTTAATTATTATTTATTGATTTTTTTGTATTTCATACATCATTTTTCATTTCGGTTCAGGCATATTCCCCTATCCCTTCCCCCCACCCCACCCCAGTCCATCCCAGGTCATATACTCTATCATACCTGTCCTGCGTCTTTCTCTCAGTCTTTTTTTATGCTTAGGAATTCACATTTTACTCCATTAATTTCATGTTATTCTAAAATATGGATACATACTCTTCACCCATATACAGTAATTATAGAGTCTAAAAATAATTGGTGGGTGGATTCTAGAGCCCATTGAGGGATTCACATTATGACAACAAAGTTGCTTACAGATAAACCAAAAATATAACCATACTGTCATTCAGCTTGCCTTTCATCTGGGACATTTAGTGTTAGCATCCACAAATGAGGGAAACCTTTCTCCGTTTGTCTTTCTGGGACTGTCACCTCACTCAGCATAATGGCTTCGAGCTCCATCCATTTACCTGCAAAGTTCATAATGCCATCCTTCTTTACCACTGAATAGTACTCCATTGTGTAGATATACCACATTTTTGTCATCCACTCATCTGTTGAGGTCTGCCCCATCTTCTACAGTGATCCCTGAGCGTTGGGAGTAGGAGTATAATAGAGATGTCCCATTTAGGTCTGAGCATTCCACAGTTTCTTACTCTCTGCATTGTTTGTCATTTTGGGTCTCTCTTAATCACCATCAACTGCAAGAACCTTGGAAGTTGAGAGATACACTAATCTATCGGTATAACCATATATCTTTAGGAGTTGGCTTAATAATATGTCCATTTAGCAGAATAATAGTAGTAGGCTCTCCTTAGCAGAATCATAGTAGTAGATTCTCCTCTAGGGTGTGTGACTTATATAGCCACCCATTGGTTTGTTTGTTTGTTTGTTTGTTTGTTTGTTTGTTTGAAGCAGGGTCTCCTTTTAGTCCCAGCTGGCCTGGAGCTTACTATGTAGACCAGCCTGGCCTTAAACTCACAGAGATCCTCCTGCCTCTGCCTCTCAAGTGCTAGGATTAAAGGTGTGTACCACCATTCCTGCCCTTATCATAGATTATTTTTATGTAGTTCATTCTAAAGCTGTAAGAGAGAGGTTTTGTTGGCCGATTTTGAGCCCTTGCATATTTGAAAATGGCTTAATTTTGTGTTTATACTTAGGTAATCATTTCACCAGGAGAGTATTCTAGCTTCTGAGTGTTTTCTAACTCATAGCTTTAATTTTCTATTTTACCTGTGTTATATATGGCATTAGAGTGGTGGGTGCAATGCCAGGGAAGGGTCTTCCTCCCCACTCATTCCAGTGATTCTCCAACCAGTTGTTTTATTAGCTGCTCTCTCATTTTTCTAGTAATAGCCAAGTCTGGACTTGGGAACAGCACTGTAGCCACTGTGCCTACTATTTATAGAATCCCATCCTTCATGCAATTTTTAGCATGTAGTTTTACTTCAATCTGATTTCATTTGACTTATGTCTTTTCATGATTTCTGATCACTTCTGTTCCACAGAATGATTGGTTTTGATTTTCAGAGTGGACACAAATTTATTTAACCTTATCATCTTTCCATCATGTTTAAGATTTAGGGTGAAAAAATATTTAGCATGAGATTAGAGGTTATTTAGTCTACTGCTGAACTGAATCTTGAAAGATTATGTAACTGAAATTTATTTTCCTATCTTTTGTGCCAAATTTTGTGGTTTATTTTGTGTAGACTTGAACTATTATTAAAGCTAGAAACTAGAAAAGCTTTAAAATTGCCATCTCTTCCCTATTTTAGTCAATAATTTTTGTCACTGTTATTAGGAAAAAAAAACACTGTACTTAGAATAAGTAAATTTTTGGAAAAATGATTAAGAATTCTTCAACCATCAGACTGCTAATAAGTTATTTTATTTTATTTCTTTTATATTTTATTTTATTATTTTATTTTATTTCATTTCATTTTATTTTATTATTTTATTTTATTTTATTATTTTTTTAGCCAGGCCTGGTAGCAAATGTTAGGCAGAGGCTTTAGGGTTCAAGTGCTAGAAAATATATAAATAAATATATTTGTAAATGTGCATATGCAAAATAGAATGCATATATTCCCTACCACTTCCCATTGAGTGTAGAACAGTTGATAACATTAGATACATCTAGCATGTCCATCTAATTATGTGAATTGGATGGTTTTTTTAAGGAGAAAATGGTATATTTTCCCATAAGAAGGGATGCTGGCAACCAAAACAAAATTTTCACTGTAGAAATAAAAATATTTACACCCAATTCTTTTCATTTCATACAGAGACTCTTAAAAGTTACTATTTGATATCTTAAAGTCTTATATTTAAAATATAGAAGTAAACAGATTTAAAAAGAAGAGAGCCTGTTGCTTTAAATTTAAACTTTCTACTTCCAAATAGAGAATATGAAAGAAAAAAAGTTAATGTTTTTGTTTTTCTGTCCATCACACTAACAATAATTAGTATCTAGAGCAGACTTCGTCCCCTTTCATTCACTTTTACAAATCTACATAAAATCCTGTGGAATCCCCACCCCACTATTACTGTGATTAAGTGTTAGGGTCAGGGGTTGGGGCGATGGCTCGATGGCTCAAAACACTGGCTGCTCCTGCAGAGGACCTGAGTTCAGTTCACAACACCCACATGGCAACTAACAACACCATCTTGTGACCTCCATGGGCATTGCATGACATGGTGCACTTACATGCAGGCAAAACATTCATACACATGAAATAAAAATAAAATTTTAAAAATTATTTTTGAAAACCTGAAAAAAATTCCAACAGCTCTAACCTCTATTTTGTCATTGGTAAAAGTAACTGTAAAATAATCTAAGAGAAGCTAACTTAAAAGAACTTTATTTTATTTTATTAATTTTTCTCTAAGCCACTTAGGAAGATACAGATTTCAACTTGACCTCTGCAATACTCTATAACTATAGTATGCATCAAAATCTGATGTTTTGTTTTCTTCAAAGAGGTTATGTTATCTGTGGTGCTTGGGAATGAGACGGAGGTTTAACTCATGTTACCAGAGAGTCTCCTTGATTTGGCAATCCTCCTTGTAGGTAGTTCACAGGAACCTCAGATTGGATTTAACTCAGTGAAATAGAATCTCCTTTCATTCTACAAATTAAAATGGTCCTTGTGCTTCCCTAAGTACACTGGTTTTCAGTGGAATGTGAGCATTCTTGGTAAGAATACTGCTAGCTTCTGTTGTTACAGTTGGATATTTAGTTACAGACTGTACAGACTTTATTTAGCTAAAAGCAGAACTGGGGAGTTAGCTGCCAGTATTCTACATGGTAAGGTCAGTAGCTAATATCAGATGGGAGTCTAGCCCATATTTGATTAGAAGGAAAATTATACTGCTATTTTTATATTTTATATTCCTCTTTTGTCTGGGGGAGGTTAGGCCTATTGTTAATGTATAATCATTCTGTGTCTACTATAATGAATGGTATTAGGTACTGCTTCTCATCTACAAAAACTCTGAAAGGTCTCTCTCTCTCTCTCTCTCTCTCTCTCTCTCTCTCTCTCTCTCGTGTGTGTGTGTGTGTGTGTGTGTGTGTGTGTGTGTGTGTAAAACAGAGAAAAGTGGAAGATATAGATTTGAAAGGCAGTGAGGGGGTGCACTGGAAGATTTAGAGGCTGGAAGGGATGTAAATACAGTACTCTTGTATGAAGTTCCAAAATTTTTAAATTATAAAAAGTCCAATTCAACTTAAATTCAGTGCTCAGTATATTGCATTTGCTCAGTAACCACATATAGCTAGCAGTTGCCATGTTGGATTGTGCAAATAAAGAACGGAACCTATCTGTCATCATAGACAGCTCTGTGTGAGACACCACACTGTAAACAGCTACTTAGATGAGTATTCACTTGTGATGAGAGCATTGAAGAAATAGCCAAGGTAGAAAAAGTAACGATAGCTTTTATGCTAAGAACTAAGGGATATATAGGAAGCTCTCAAATAATTTGAGAATGGAAAACGCATTTAAGGAGGAAATGGAGAGCATTTGCAATGACTCTTAAGCAGGAGGAAGAGGAATTGAGAAGCTGCAGAACCTCCTGCCTTGTGCAGCATGTGGATGGGGGATCAAAGGGAGAAAACTTCCTGGGCTCTTGCAGGAGAGGCAAGGAGAGACTGGGTGACACAGAAGTAACGTGAGAAAGGCAAGAGAAAGGGGGAAAGAATGATGTTGTGAAAACAGTGGGACAGTACAGAGCACGTGTGTGGTGGCCAGGACCCTGGGCAGATAAGTGGGACAGTACGGAGCAAGTGTGTGGGGGCCAGGACGCTGGGCAGATACGTGGGACAGTACAGACCAAGTGTGTGGAGGTCAGAAACCTGGGCAGATACGTGGGACAGTACGGAGCAAGTGTGTGGGGGTCAGGGCCCTGGGCAGATAAGTGGCACAGTACGGAGCAAGTGTGTGGGGGCCAGGACCCTGGGCAGATACGTGGGACAGTACAGAGCAAGTGTGTGGGGGTCAGGGCCCTGGGCAGATAAGTGGGACAGTACAGACCAAGTGTGTGGGGGCCAGGACCCTGGGCAGATACGTGGGACAGTATGGAGCAAGTGTGTGGGGGCCAGGGCCCTGGGCAGATAAGTGGGACAGTACAGACCAAGTGTGTGGGGGCCAGGACCCTGGGCAGATACGTGGGACAGTACGGAGCAAGTGTGTGGGGGCCAGGACCCTGGGCAGATACGTGGGACAGTACGGAGCAAGTGTGTGGGGGCCAGGACCCTGGGCAGATACGTGGGACAGTACGGAGCAAGTGTGTGGGGGCCAGGACCCTGGGCAGATACGTGGGACAGTACGGAGCAAGTGTGTGGGGGCCAGGACCCTGGGCAGATACGTGGGACAGTACGGAGCAAGTGTGTGGGGGCCAGGACCCTGGGCAGATACGTGGGACAGTACGGAGCAAGTGTGTGGGGGCCAGGACCCTGGGCAGATACGTGGGACAGTACGGAGCAAGTGTGTGGGGGCCAGGACCCTGGGCAGATACGTGGGACAGTACGGAGCAAGTGTGTGGGGGCCAGGACCCTGGGCAGATACGTGGGACAGTACGGAGCAAGTGTGTGGGGGCCAGGACCCTGGGCAGATACGTGGGACAGTACGGAGCAAGTGTGTGGGGGCCAGGACCCTGGGCAGATACGTGGGACAGTACGGAGCAAGTGTGTGGGGGCCAGGACCCTGGGCAGATACGTGGGACAGTACGGAGCAAGTGTGTGGGGGCCAGGACCCTGGGCAGATACGTGGGACAGTACGGAGCAAGTGTGTGGGGGCCAGGACCCTGGGCAGATACGTGGGACAGTACGGAGCAAGTGTGTGGGGGCCAGGACCCTGGGCAGATACGTGGGACAGTACGGAGCAAGTGTGTGGGGGCCAGGACCCTGGGCAGATACGTGGGACAGTACGGAGCAAGTGTGTGGGGGCCAGGACCCTGGGCAGATACGTGGGACAGTACGGAGCAAGTGTGTGGGGGCCAGGACCCTGGGCAGATACGTGGGACAGTACGGAGCAAGTGTGTGGGGGCCAGGACCCTGGGCAGATACGTGGGACAGTACGGAGCAAGTGTGTGGGGGCCAGGACCCTGGGCAGATACGTGGGACAGTACGGAGCAAGTGTGTGGGGGCCAGGACCCTGGGCAGATACGTGGGACAGTACGGAGCAAGTGTGTGGGGGCCAGGACCCTGGGCAGATACGTGGGACAGTACGGAGCAAGTGTGTGGGGGCCAGGACCCTGGGCAGATACGTGGGACAGTACGGAGCAAGTGTGTGGGGGCCAGGACCCTGGGCAGATACGTGGGACAGTACGGAGCAAGTGTGTGGGGGCCAGGACCCTGGGCAGATACGTGGGACAGTACGGAGCAAGTGTGTGGGGGCCAGGACCCTGGGCAGATACGTGGGACAGTACGGAGCAAGTGTGTGGGGGCCAGGGCCCTGGGCAGATACGTGGGACAGTACGGAGCAAGTGTGTGGGGGCCAGGACCCTGGGCAGATACGTGGGACAGTACGGAGCAAGTGTGTGGGGGCCAGGACCCTGGGCAGATAAGAACTTCAGTGTGGTCAAGAGTCTGCAGCCCTCGATCTTCCACGCTGTATCAATTTCTCTGAAAGTGAGCAACAGAAAAGATTCATGGATGTTCTCATTAAAAGAACTAAGCACACGATGTACTGAAGGCTTCGACAGTGGTGCCTACTCCATAAGAGGAGCTAAGAAATCATTCTGCCACATGAGGACTTGCCTAAGAGAAGTGACAAATGAACAGGAGAGGGCATGGGACAGCTTATGAGGATGTGATTATAGTTGTGTCTTGTGGGATCTCAGATTTCAAAGATTTTACAAACAAGACTAGAAAGCAGATTTGAAACATTGGGGATACTATCTGGTCACTGAGATTGGTTTCTCAAACAAAGACACAGAAAAGAGAAGTGTGTCCAAGAAGAGAGCAAAGCACAAGCTTCAGAGAATCACTATCACAGATCCATCTGAGGAACTTCTCAATCCAGATAATGTGTGGTATTTCTCGATAAAAAGCAAATAAGTACTCCATTGTCTGAGTAAATCTTACCAAACTGCCTCTACCTGAAACATGGGGAGACCAATGTTGCGAAAGTTGCAGCATCTGTAACAGCTAAGCCTGCCGCCCAGGTTCAGGTGTGCTCATGTTCTCTGTCATCATCTTCTCACTTTCCCCCATCCCCAACTCTAATCTAGTTTGGGGATCACACAAAACGCTATTGGTTACTCCAGCTAATGGATAATAATTGTCTTATAGTTTGTTTCCTTACATGAGAAATGAGTTGGTGGTCCTAAAGATGAATAGCTAACAACCTATTGAGTTGTCTGGTTTTCCTCCCCTGAGTACTCAGTGAAGAAGTTCAGATAGAGTACTGAAAGTAACTTATGCTTTCAGGTGTTTAGGGAAAGAACATCTATATACTCTAAAATGAATATATGTGTAATTACATTTATACAGTTTAATTAATGTAGTTGGTTTTTTGTTTTATTTATTTATTTATTTTATTTTATTTGTTTTTTACTTTGTACTGAAGGCTTCAACGATTAGCCAAAGATCTTCTAAAACAACTACAGGTACAAGATAGTGGCTCCTGGGCAAACAATAAGGTTTCAGCTTTGGATCGGACCCTGGGTGAGATCTCTAGAATATTGGAAAAAGAGGTATGTAACAGACCTTTGTAGTAATTTCTCACCATGAGAAGAAATATGACAAAATTCATGCCTTTCTTCTGTGTTCTCTTTTTTAATTTTTATTGAGCACATTTCACACAACATTTCTTAATCAAATTTAGACTCATTTTCCCATCCATGCCCACCTCTCACAACCCCTTGTCCCCTGCCAGAGCTCATAAATTCTGTCATACATGTTAAATTCTGTCTTGCATCTTTTTCTCAGTCTTCTATAACCTTTTTGATGCACAAATTTACTATTTTGGTCAGTTCTTTGGTCAGTTCTCAGTTTTTTTGTTCCCTTTAATTTTATATTATTCCAAAATATGCATATATACACTCCACACATAAATCAAAATTACAAAATCTGAAAATAAACTATAAGTTAATTTCAAAATACATTTAGAGATTCACATTTTAACAGTAAAGTTGCATGCAGGTAAAAAAAGTATAACTTGGGGCTGGAGAGATGGCTCAACGGTTAAGAGCACTGACTGCTTTTGGAGAGGACCCAGGTTCGATTCCCAGCACCCACATGGTGACTAAGAACCATCTTTATGCCCTGTCTCTAAGCCTAAGGAACAATCCGCAGAAGAGGGGGAGTGGTAGAATGTAGGGGCTGCAATTGGGGTGAACGGTAAAACTACGACAATATAGTCTGGACACTTATTTGATCAACTTGATTGAACATTCAAGCCCCTCCAGCTGGATTGTGGGAGCCTTGGGCTGTGTGGGCTGGGGCACAACTGCTTGCAAATTGGTTTTATATGAAGGATGCTTGTGCTAAAAAAAAGGAGCTAGCTACTGACATTTGAACTAACTGGGAATATAAAATGCTAATTGTTTTATTTATAGTTTGTATTGGGTTGGTCTCTATATTTTTNATATTGAAAAGTCCTTAAAAGGTTTTCATGCCAGGCCTATGAGAAGGTCCCAAGAGCTTGGAGAAAGATAGTCATTAAAAATCCACCTTCTGTTAAAGCATTGTCGCAGTTTAAGAAAGGTATACTTAAAAAATAACCATATTTTTTATAGAGATGGTATTTCAGTAGTAGAGATTTTATAACACAAATACAAAATAACCATGAATATTAATGGACTTGTTTTCTCTGAAGTCATAGATACAGTCATTTAAGCTTTAAAGTAGCAAAGTTTTATTGGGTAAGATTTATTTAGCAGTTATTCAACTCTGCCCAAGCTTTATCCACATAGTATAGGATATTTTAAGGCCTAGTGAAATGTTTAGATTAGTTAAATTTGGGTATAGGTTTTGGTGAAAATGGTAATACATTTGAACTAACTGGGAATATAAAATGCTAGTTGTTTTATTTATCATTTGTATTGGGTTGGTCTCTATATTTTTCTGAATTATACAACATCACAGTGTAACACTTTCTTTTACTTATAGGACAATTTAAAGGAACTAAGCTTAAATTTTACTTCCCAAATAAGTAGAAGTCATAGTCCAGTCATATAGCTTTAAAGAGCAAAGTGTTTTTTGGGTAAAATTTATTTAGCAGGTACTCAACTCTGCCTAAGCTTTATCCACAAAGTATAGGATATTTTAAGACTTAGTGAATTGTTTAGATTGGTTAAATTTAGGTGTAGGTTTTGGTGAAAATGGTAATGCAATTGAACTAATTGGGAATATAAAATGTTAATTGTTTTATTTATAATTTGTATTGGGTTAAGGTACACAAATGGCCTCTATATTTTTCTGAATTATACAACATCACATTATAACACTTTCTTTTACTCGTAGGACAATTTAAAGGAACTAAGCTTAAATTTCCTTCCCACATAAGTAGCATACAGTCAATGAAAAACAGTTTGGGTAAATTTAATGAAAGCTTATGCCTTGGCTCCTGTTTATGGGTATGCGTTATACAACTTAGGCATCTATAGGTCAAAACATAAAAACCTAAAAAAAAAAAAAAAAAGAACCATCTTTAACTCCAGTTCCAGGGGAATCTGACGCCCTCTTCTGACCTCCTTGGCATTGCATGACATGGGTGCACCAACCTACATGCAGACAGCACATTCATACACACAAAAAAATGAATGAATAAATAAATAAATAAATATTAAAAAGTATAACTTTACATTCTTTTGGGTTTTTTTTTTTAGAATATGAATGCATATCTTCTACCCATATATGGTAATTACAATTGTGTGAATACAAGTGGTAGGTCAATTCTAGAGACCATTAAATTCATATTATAGTAACAGTTACCTTCAGATACAATGAAATATGATAGTAAAGTTGTTCAGTTTGCCTGCCAACTGGGGATTTGGTGATAGCATCCACAAATGAGGGAAACCATTTGCCTTTTTTTTTTTCTGGGACTGTGTTACTTCACAAAAATATAGAATGCTTCACGAAGTTGCGTATCATCCTTGTGCAGGGGCCATGCTATTCTTCTCTATATCATTCCAATTTTAGTATATGTGCTGCCAAAGTGAGCACTATTCTGTGTTGGTTTTTTTTTTTTTGTCTTTTCGAGACAGGGTCTCCCTGTAGTCCCAGCTGTCCTGGAACTTACTCTGTATACCAGGCTGGCCTTGAACTCACAAAGATTCTCCTGCCTCTGCCTCCCAAGTGCTAGGATTAAAGGCATGCGCCACCACTATGCCCAGCTTCTGTGTTCTTAAAAGGCAGTCAACAATTGAAGGATATTTTTAAACTTTTGGTCTTTTTAGTTGTTTTATTCAGTTTTTTTTATTTGTTTTAAGTGAAATCCTGTTTATATCAGTGTTTTCTTTTTTTAATGTGTATATGATTGTATTGGCTGCATACGTATAAGCCCCCTTCTTAGGTAATTATAGAGGTATAATTCTGTATAGAATTAAAGATATGAGGGCTACAGAGATTGCTCAGCAGTTAAGAGCACTGTCTGCTCTTACAGAGGACCCAGGTTTGAATCCCACACCCAAATGGTGGCTAACAACTCTCTGCAACTCCAGATATATCAGTTTCTTGCTTTATAAAATAGTGGTTTTTTTTTTTTTGCTCTTTTCAACACAGGGTCTCCCTGTAGCCCCAGCTATCCTGGAACTCGCCCTGTAGACCAGGCTGGCCTTGAACTCACAAAGATCCTCCTGCCTCTGCCTCCTGAGTGCTAGGATTAAAGGTGTACGCCACCACGCCTGGCTTATAAAATAGTTTTATTGCTTGGTATACAATTTTTCCTCCTGCCCCCCCACCCCTGAGACAGGATCTCACTTTGTAGCCCTGGATGGCCTAGAACATGCTACATAGAACAGGATGGCTTCAAACAAAGATCTAACTGCCTCTGCCTCTGCCTCTGCCTCTGCCTCTGCCTCCCAGGTGCCGGTATTAAATGCCTGTTCTACCATGCCTGCATAATTTTTCTTTTCTTAAGTTATATTTAGGTTTGTTTGTTTAACCTCTATAAACTATCATACCATAGATTCCTGTTATTAGTCAAATTTATGGTTCTAAGTTTTACTGAGTCTTCTAAGTATAGCTATACATCTCCTATATTACACAGTAAATACTAATTATGTTAATACTACATATTTTATCTATTCATCTGACATCATAATTACTAAGGACTTATTAAAGTACATAGTAGATTTCTAATTCAGTAGGCTTAAGATGGGTCCCACAAATTTAATTTCTAATAAGTTCCCATTAGATGCTGATGATGACCTTACTTTGAGAATCACAGCTGTGGACTGGACCATATGCCTTATATATGGAATTGCTAGGTTCTGAGGTACATGAATGGCCAACTCTATGCTAAGTTGTGTTTTGGCATACTCAGTACAATCCTCTACAGGAATCTAAAACAGCATATTCAGTATAGCATCTGGCAGAAGCACATCATAAAGTAGAAGTTTGATTTGCCAGGAAGAAAATCTCAAATTTCAAAATTCCTATATATTTATCATTTTTATAAAGTTCAGAAGGGGGAATTTCCCGGGACCACCTGAAGCACAGGAGTGTCCAAGTGGATTCTTTGGAGAACCTTCAGAACAGATAGGGAAGAGTGAATTAGACTTCCAATAGAAAGCCTAAAACTTAGGTAAATACTCCATAAGCAAGGAGAAAAGGAGAAAAGCAAATCAATCAAACAAACAACGGAGGCATCTGAAGCAGGCAAGCTTTCAGTACAGTGAAGAGACATTTGGGATTCGCACTGGAATACAGGCAAAGAGATACTCACATGCCAGGGACACGATGAAGGGACAACATGGGAAAGGTGCAGGATAATTCCACACCAAGTTCCACCAACCCTGTGGAAGATTCCTACAGTGGGATCCCCCTGGGGATGGCCCAGGACACAGATATTAGAAGTACAATTATGAACATACTCAAAGAAATCAAAAACTACAAAGACCAAGTCAAGAGAACTAAAAAAAAAAAAGAGAGAATGAAAAACTCAAGAAGGACCTAGAGAGAGGAAGTGGAAATGCTGAAAAGATCCCATGTTGAAAAAGATACGGAAACCAACCAGAAAAGCAAAGAGCTACAGGAAGAGATTGAGAAGCTCCAAAGGAAGTGGAAATACTAAAGAAATCAGAAGAAGAAATGAAAAAGGAAAGCAAACACTCATCCAATCAAGAGGAAAGGAATGGAAAAAAGCCTCAGAAGTAGAATGGAGGAAGCAGAACAAAGAATATCAGACCTGGAAGATAACACAAAACAACTAAAAACCTCAAGTAAAGACTATGAAAAATTTAAAAATACACAGAAGTGGAACAACCAAGAACCGTGGGACACTATGAAAAGATCAAACCTAGCCGAGTGTGGTGGTGCACACCTTTAATCCTAGCACTCGGGAGGCAGAGGCAGGCAGATCTTTGTGAGTTCAAGGCCAGCCTGGTCTACAGAGTGAGTTCCAGGACAGCTGGGACTATAGGGAGACCCCGTCTCAAAGGAATCTCATAGGAATAGAGGAAGGAGAAGAATCTCAAGAGAATGGTATTGATCAGATCTTCAATAGAATAATGGATGAAAATTTCCCCAAACTTAAAAAAGACAAACCAATACAAATACAAGAAGCACATAGAACTCCAAACAGACAAGATCATAAAAGAAACTCTCCACAGCATATGATAGTTAAAACGCTAGATGCCCAAAAACAAAGACAAGATTCTGAAAGCCACAAGAGAAAAACAACAAGTTACTTATAAGGGGAAACCTATCAGAATTACAACTGACTTCTGAGTGCAGATTATGAAAGCAAGAAGAATATGGAGCAAAGCATTCCCAGTGTTAAGGGACTAGAGATGCTAACCCAGGTTACTATACCCAGCAAAAATGTCAGTTATAGTTTAAGGAGAGAGAAAAACCTTCCATGACATAAAAAGATGAAAGAGTACATGTCCGGAAAACCAACCCTTCAGAGAATACTTGAAGCAATTCAAAGGACAGAAGAAAGGAGCAACCAACCCCAAGCACCTAGAAAGAGAAATTAATAAAAGCATAACTGCAGAAGTAGAAACCTAGACCTAAAACAAATGGATAATAAGGTGAAAGGAAGCAACACAAATCTATCAATTATAACCTTAAATATTAATGGACTATACTCTCCAATCAAAAGACATAAACTGGGAGATTGGATTAGGAAACAGAACCCATCTATATGCTGTCTACAAGAAACACATCTTAGCTTCAAGGATAGGCACCACCTTAAAGTGAAAGGGTGGAAAAAAACATTCCAAGCAAATGGTACTGAAAAGAAAGTAGGTGTTGCTATTTTAATATCCGACAAAAGAGACTTCAAAGTAAAAGAAATCAGAAGAGACAAAGAAGTCCATTACATTTTTATCAAAGGAACAATTCACCACGAAGATTTCACAATCATGAATACATATGTACCAAACTCTGGTGCACCAAACTTTATAAAGACAATTCTCCAGGACCACAAGGCACAGATTAACCCCAGTTCACTCATAGTAGGGGACTTCAGTACCCCACTGAGCCCTTTGGACAGGTCAACTGGAGAGAGAATAAGCAGCGAGACATCTGAACTGAACGATATGATACACCAAATGGACCTCATAGACCTCTACCGAATATTCCACCCTAATACCAGAGAATACACTTTCTAATGGGTGAAGGAAGAGGTAAAGAAAGAAATAAAAGCATTCCTGGAACTGAATGACAATGACAATACAACACAACAAAACCTATGGGATACCTTAAAAGCAGTCCTAAGAGGGAAGTTTATAGCCCTCGGTGCCTACATTAGAAAAACAGAAAGAACACAAGTGAATGATCTAACACTGCAGCTAAAAGCACTTGACAGGCAACAACAGATTAATCCTAAATGCAACAGACAGGAAGAGATAACTAAAATTGGAACAGAAATCAGTGAAATAGAAACAAAGAAAAAACAATACAAAAAAATCAATGAATCCAAAAGTTGGTTCTTTGAAAGAATAAA
>VZQC01004516.1:71286-91286 GCA_009823505.1 Rhizomys pruinosus
AGATGGAGCAAAGAGCTGAACAGAGACTTCACAAGTGAGGAATTAGAGATGGCTGAGAAACACCTTAAGAAGTGTTCAACATCACTAATCATTAAGGAAATGCAAATCAAAACCACTTTAAGATATCATCTTACTCCAATAAGACTGGCTAGGATCAAGAAAATAAATGATACCAAGTGCTGGAGAGGTTGTGGGGAAAGGGAAACACTCATCCACTGCTGGTGGGAATGTTAACTCATACAGCCATTATGGAAAGCAGTGTGGAGAACCCTTGGAAGACTTGGAATAAACTTGCCACCTGACCCAGCCATACCACTCCTGGGTATGTACCCACAAGACTCATCTTACCACAGAGATATATGCACAGCCATGTTTATTGCAGCTTTCTTCACAATAGCAAGGAGATGGAACCAACCCAAGTGCACCTCACTTGAGGAGTGGATAGAGAAAATGTGGTACATCTACACAATGGAGTTCTATGCAGTGGTAAAGAAAGATGACATCATGAGCTTTGCAGGTAAATGGCTAGAACTAGAAGATATCATGCTGAGTGAAGTAACACAGTCCCAGAAAAACATATGACGATGGTATCCCTCATCTGTGGATGCTAGCACCAATTAACCAATTGTATGGCAAACTGAGCAATGTCAATGTGATCTGAAAACAACTGTGCTCTTATATTGTGAATCCCTAAAAAAAAATAATAAAACCACATGGTCAAGTGAAAAAAAAAAAAGTTCAGAAGGTACTTATACTTTGAATTGAAGCTAACACTATTGTATTATTGATACAAAGCATAACCCTCACCTCAAAGGGGATAGATAAAAGATAGTTTATTCTTGCAGACAAATATGAGTGACCATGGCTTGGGAACACAGATGCAGGCTATCCTAAATTCCATGTTCCAACATGGTAACAGTTTATGGACTTTTTTATAGTAACAAAAAAGAAAAGTCATAAATCAAGACACATTTCAAATACATTGGTGGATTCATTCAATAGACAGGTCATGGCAAAGTGGTAGTGGGTGGGTGGGGGGGTGCAGATTTTTACTGTAGGTCTCAGATGCTTTCTGATGGCATTCTTAGCTTTTTGATTGGTGGGACCTAGTGGTATGCTAAGTTAATACATTCCAAAATGTTTTTATCTGTTAGTCACAGGTTGTTAAATCAGAATCAAAGGTGGACAAGTAGTAACTATTGAGGGGGCTAAAGATGGCCCAAGATAGATGGTAGTTAGGCTCTAGACCTGCAACAGTCCAAGCTCTTCACAGTCACTATAATCCAACTAATTGATCAACCTTTGTAGAATGCTCAGTTTTTTATTGTATTTTATTTATTTATTTATTTATGTGTATGAATGTACTATCTGCGTGTAGGTTTGTGCACCTGTGTTGTGCAGTGCCGTGGAGGTCAGAAGAGGGCGTCAGATTCCCCTGGAATTGGAGTTAGACGGTTCTCAGCCGCCATGTGGGTGCTGGGGATCGAACCTGGGTCCTCTGCAAGAGCAGTCGGCACTCCTAACTGCTAGGCCATCTCTCCAGCCCAGAATGCTCAGTTTTAAGATGCAGTTTTTCTCAGTATCTACTCTTGAAAATATTTTTTAGATTCAAAGAAACTTAAGGAAAAAGTAAAATGTTCTATAGAATAAAGGTATTTAATACAGATGTCTGAATAAGATTATTTCATTCACAAAGGAACAGTTTACCATTGATTCCATATAATTTCAAGGATAAAAAAATGTAGTATGGCCCCAGTCTGAATGGTCTGTGTGAGAAACCTTACTGTACAATTGTCCTCAGGGTATATACTGAGGACCACCTAAGAGTTTTAAATCACCCACAAAAAGATCCTTTTGCTTTTACAACTAAATTCCTTTTCACCTGGCCAAGACACACTCACTTAATAAAGACTTCTTTTCTATAGAGTTATACTGACATTGCAGTGTCATTTAGTTGGTGATATTTATTTTTCCAGCCTAGGAATTATAAAATAACTATTCCTTTTTGTTTTGAAAACTGCTAAAACCATTAGAGTCTAGACCAGGTACTCTGAGAAGGACTTAAAGAATAGTGAGAGATGACTCTGGAAGTTGTTCTCCTCTTAGGTTAGAACCCAAAGCACCAATGTTTTTAAATATAGTTTCCTTAGTTGTTTTTTTTTTTCTGAAATTCTAAAGAATTTAGAGCTAACAGGTTATGTTTGTTATGCACAGAAGGTCTTTTGTAATGAAAGATTCAGAAAAATACTCCTGAGTTTGTAGGATTTATTTTGTGCCTCCGTTCTTTTTTTGGCTTTTTGAGTTCTCTTTTGGTTCAGAAATTAAAATTCTAGAAGCCTTATTGCATGTGCTATACTTTTAAAGTATTAGCAACATCTTTTTATATACATAGTATAGTATATACTATATATAACATAGTTTATATACATAGCATAGTATAGATTTGTGTCAATCACAAAAGAAATCTGGAAATGGGGACAGAAAACTTTTTTTAATATCAAAGATTGGGCCTGGGGAGATGGTCCAGCAGTTAAGAACACTGACTGCTCTTGCAGAGGACCCAGGTTCAAATACCAGCACCCACGTGGCAGCTAACAACCATCTGTAACTCCAGTTCCAAAGGATCTGACATCTCCTACTGACCTCCACGGGCATTGCAGGACATAGGTGCACATGCAGGCAATACAGTCATACACATAAAATAAAATTTTAAAAAATACCAAAGTTCTAGGAAGAAATTAAAGATCTGTTTACACAAAGAAAAAGGAAGAATTTAGAAAGTTGTGCCTGTCAAACTGAGCAATGTTAATGTTATATTTATCTTTATCTGAAGGCAACTGTGCTCTTATAATGTGAATCCCTTAACAGGCTCTAGAATTAACCTGCCACTTATTTTTGAGACTTTGTAATGTTGGTATTTGGGTGGAGACTACATATGCATATTTTAGAGTAATATAAAATTAAAAGGGGAAAATGTGAATCCTGAAATATGATTTGGAAATAACATACAATTTATTTTCAGATGACATAATTTTAGTATAGGTATGACACACACATACACACACACACATATGTTCTAGGACTCTAAAGCTCTTCCTAGGAGTCCAACTCTTGTTTTGACTTGGAATCTTTATTTTTATTTTTTTTTAACTTGGAATCTTTAAAAGCTCAAAGTTGACAGGAAAAAAAAAACAATCCTCTAAAGAGAGAATTAGTGTTTTAGAAAGGAAGTCTTAAGAAGGGATCCATACCAAACTTGGAGGGGAAAAAAAAATAGTTGGGGAAAGTAGGAGAAGAGTATAAATGGTATGACCTGTAATGAGAGTTTTTGATTCATGTGTAACTAGAGCCCTAGGGGAAGAGACTAGAGAAGA
This sequence comes from Rhizomys pruinosus, assembly GCA_009823505.1. Lineage (NCBI taxonomy): Eukaryota > Metazoa > Chordata > Mammalia > Rodentia > Spalacidae > Rhizomys > Rhizomys pruinosus. The sequence continues at coordinate 74,661 of VZQC01004516.1, forward strand.
AATGGAATTGAAATGATCATTAATAAGAACATTCCAAAACTTAACAAAGCAACTCATAGATTGAAGAAACACCATGCAGTCCATTGAATATTGTAATGGGGAGGGGGAAGTACTTACAAGCCAGTATCTAAGTCTATGACCATGGATTCAGAATTCTTTTTTTTTTTAATAAAGGGACTTGACCTTTCAATTCCCCCTGATCTGATCACTAGCACTATATTGACATCATGGTACGTCTCATAAATATATAAAATCAATAACTTTTATGTATATTTAATACAGCTGAAGCTGTTCAGATAATTTGCTATTAGGGCAGAGACAGAAGAAAAGAACATACTTAAATTCATTAATTGCTCCATTCATTTGCATATGCTTGATTTCTTACCTGTGAAACACATGATATATTTATGGAAAAAAGAAAGCATCATAAAGCTTTGGAATGAAGACTCTATTTTAAAATTATGTTCTTTTGAAGGTGCATGTTAGAAGTTTTCTCACTGAACTTGAATTAGAAGTATCAGAATAACAAAACAGAACTGTATTCTGAGGAAAAGAGAAGAGCATTGAGATTTAAGAAAAAGATGAAGCCGGGCATGGTGGTGCACACCTAAAGGCACTTTTGGGAGGCAGAGGCAGGTGGCTCTCTCTGAGTTCAAGTCCAGCCTGGTCTACATAGTGAGCTCCAGGCCAGCTGGGACTAAAGGGAGACCCTGTCTCCCTTTAAATACCAAAAAAAAAAGAAAAGAAAAGAAAAACATGAGAAGAGTTTAGAAAGAGTTTAGAATTGCAGAGACAGAAAAGGGACACAGAGAAGAGCAGGAAAGCATCCATACCTCCACCTCCTGCCCCCTGAGTGGAGAATACAAGCCTCTGGGGTTGCTTCAGCCCCAGTGGCACGACTGGTAGTCCTTAGCAGCACAAGCAGCCCAGGCTTCTCTGGAGCTGTAAATCTAGTGCAGGAATCTGGGCTGACTGTCTGTGTAGCAGACTAGTAGTACAGTTAAAAGACCCATTTCTTTTTCTCACTACGTTTCAGAGACCTGTAGCCATGCACCATCATGTGAGGGTGCCTAATATTTGTGTACTATTCTAGGGACCTGAAAATAAGGAAGAATCATAACTTCAGAGACATCCTGCCACTGTATCTGGATGGAAGGTGATTGCACAAAGGGGAGGGGAGAGTCTAAAACAAACCCACTAAAAGACAATTTAGACAGTAAGGAATAAGGGTTCCAATGGGAAAGGTCTGAGCCCTCCTACCTGTTTTAGTTCCAAGTCCTTGACCAGCAGTTCTCCCTTCCAGAACTGCATCCCTGCCAAGTGTATAGTTTACAGCTGAGCAGAACTGATTTCTAAACCGCCTTTCACAAATCATGCAGTTTCTTCTCTTCCCCTCACTTTGCTTCTGGGCAGCAACTAAAAGTGCTAAGACAAAACAGGCAGAATACCTGGTTCTCTTATGCAGAACCCAGTAGTACTTTGTTTTCTTCCCCTACTCTTCACAGCACTCAAGGGACACCCCTGAGTTTGGACATAAGCTGTCTTGAGGGTCCTCTGGAACAAGTGGGAACCTTCCTGGACCACAGGCCATAAAGTTCATTGAGATCAACAGTGGTACCTGGTTTGGTGAAGGCAAGTGTTTGAAGCGAATGCAGCTCTGAGACCCACATAGACCTAACCTGCCCAGCTCAGGGCCTGCACACAGCATCTACTGTACACTCCAGCCCGCCCAAGCAACATCTGGTAGATTTAGCATCAGAGGACCCAAAAGGGAGCTTCTTTAATCATATTTTTAATAATTTTTCATTTTACTATTATTCTGTGTTATTTTTCCTTATTTTTAGTCTTCAGTGATTTTATTTTTATTCCTTTTTATGTTTTATACATCTTTATTTTGTGATCATGTTTTGATCTCCTTCACAAAAATGAAGACTCTCCAGAAGTCCATGACTCTTCAGTAGCTGAATTAAATACACTGAAATGGTTAGATGATGGACAAAAAAATCTAGTCTAGATTTTAAAGCAATTGATCACCTTAAAGAATATTCAAACAAATACATGAATTAAGTAAAGAAGTAAATTAAGCTGGGTGTGGTGGCACACGCCTTTGATCCCAGCACTCCAGAGGCAGGTGGATCTCTGTGAGTTCAAGGCCAGCCTGGTCTACAGAGTGAGTTCCAGGCCAGCTGGGGATACAGGGAGAACCTGTCTCAAAAACACTAAAAAAAAAAAAGTAAATTAAACATTTTAACAAGAAATTAATCAGAGATATTCTTTTTTAAAATATATGAAAAAAACTAGAAATGAAAGGCTCAATAAATAAAATTTAAAAACTCAGTGGAAAGCATCACTAATAACCTAGATTGATGGAAGTAAAAATATCAAGGGTTGAAGATAAAATTCCATAATTACTGTACTCTTATAGCAATAAAGGGATCCAAAGAAGTTATTAGACACAATTGTTAAAAAAATGAAACCTATAATCTGTGTTGTGGAAAAGGAAGCTGGGAAGTAGAAGACCTATTCAGTAAATGCAGGGGACAAAAAGGACCCCCAAGTACTGGAGACTTTTAGACTCTCAGTACAGATGACCAAAATACCCTTTGTGTATATAGCTAAAAGGCCAGACTACAGAACCAGGACATACTGTTTAAAGCTGTAAGAGAAATGTGTCAAGTTACTTACAGAAGCATTGTACTCTTAGCAGAAAACCTAAAGGCAGAAGAGCATGGACTGATGGCTGTCATGTCTAAAACAATGACTGCCAACCAAGACTACAATGTCCAGAAAAGTTTTCCTTTAAAATAAAAGGAAAAATGAAGATTTTCCATGGTAACAATAAAGTAAAACAACTCATGACCACAAAGTTGCTGTGCATATCTGAATATTTTTTAAAATCTAACATAAAATTGAAGAAATTACCAAATCTCCATCTCTCCCTCCCTGTCTCTCATAATTTATACATATGTGGCAAATCAATTTATGGTAGTGATTGCTCAAAGAAAAGTGTCTAGGAAATATTTCCTAAGCTCTATAGATCATTACAAGTCTGCCTTCCAAGTTCTGCAACTTACAGGTACATAGCATCATGCCTACCTTACCCACGTGGCTTCTTGACTGCCCTGTTCTTTTTCACAGATAATAGTAGTTACTAGTTCACATTACAACGGTACTTTGTTTTCCCATCTTTCTATTTTTTATGACTTTTCTATAGGCGATACGTAAAATTTCAGGGTAAAAGAAATTGCTCCAAACAAAAGAATCTTGTTGCAGAAACATTTAGTTATTTCATATGCATTTCTAAGACATTCTTCTATCCAGAAAGGCATTTCCCTCATTCTTATTGTTGAGTTAAATTTGGTACAAGTGAGCATGATTTGTATTTGCTTGGACTTTTCTCGTTACTCTGTGATGATGAACATTACTTTACAATTGGACAGTAACAGCATCCCAGAAACTATCTGTGGTTTATCAGTAACATGAGACATTTGTATGCTGTTACTCTAAGTAAACAGTTTAAGCAGATAGATTGGACATGGAGTTTGTCCAATAGCCTCTCCTGGGTTTTTGATTCCTGCCAAATTTAAATAGAGATTCAGCTGTTAATCTCTTAAACCGGAACAACAAACCACATAGCTGGCGGAATTCACGATTTTGAACTGAATTGAGAAAAGCCACATCACAGTTTGCTTTGTAATGCCTTTAGTTATCCCTGCCATGCAGGTAGGGTTTTAAGTTATATCATGGAAAAATTCTACTTACAGGCAATGTGCAAAAGTAACAACCCCTTCCCACCTCTTTTTCCAGTTGTGTGTAGGTACTTAGCTAAGAGATGACAAATGGCCAGGCCTTGAGAGTTTTCTCTACTAATTGTGTTCAGGCCTGTCTTCCTGTCTCATGGTTTTGTTTGGTTTCACTTCTCTTATTTTTATCTGGAAATTTTCAGCTGAGAAGCACTAAAAAGTATTCAATACCAGAAATTTCTTTGTATTTTCTCACTGTTTTCAGCTTACATAGCTGTTTCCTCAGAGAAGCTGGTAATTAATTGAATTAGCTTGCATGTCCTCATGTTTTGTCAGAAGTTGCAAACCTATGGCTCAAAGTTAAAGGAATGATTGTTAGATAGTTGTTCCTCTGAAAGAAGAAATGGTCATTTTTACAATCTAAGGTTCAATTTACATAATTTTCCAAGCCTTCTTATTTTATATATCAAGTACAAAAATAATGGGTTTCACTATGACATGTTCATATGTTTATATAAGGTACCTTGGTCATTTTTACATTGCCTCACTGGACACAAGTATCTTCGTCTGCTCTGTGATTCATATATGTAGTTTCTTCAGCAGTATGGTCTTATGAAGTTCTGGTGTTTTTAACATGAAAATGCCATTCATGAATTATATCCAACATTTTTATGTTTGTTTCTTAATACTGGATAAGTGGGATCCTACCTGAATTTGGCTGTCTTTTATCAAAGTTGTATTTTTGACAGTTGTGTTGTGTTTTTGCAGGTTTTCTTCCTACTGTCATAACTGTGCTAGTGTATAAATTTGCCACAGTAATATTTATCCATGTCGATGGACACTTGGGCTTTTTTCTTATTTTTTAAATTAGCTTACAAAGTAACAGGTTATATTATGGCTTTTTCTTTATTTCTTTTAAATATTGAGACAGGGTCTCTCACTGTGTAACCCTGACTTTCTTGAACTTGCTAAGTGGACCAGGCTGGCCTCTCACATGCCAGGATTAAAGGTATATATCACCATGCTTGCCTTCATTGTAGCATTTTCTTACATAGGTGGTTTTTGTTGATTCTCTTTCCCCAGTCTCCTCCCCATCTTCCTAGTCCCACTTGTACTCTTCCACCCATTAGTCCCTTTCTATCTACCCTCTCTCCTTTCTTCAGTATTTATTTTTCTGAGTCTAGATTATCTCAATATAATAATTTCCAAATCTACCCATTTTCTTATAAATTTAATAATTCAGTTTTTCTTTATAGTTGAATAAAATTCATATATATGTACCACATTTTTGTTTTCTTTTCATCTCTTAGACATCTAGGCTGATTCTATGTCTTTCCTAATATAAACAGAGCAGTAATATCCATGGCTGTGCAAGTATTTCTATGGTAGGATATTCTTGAAACATCTCCATCTGTTCTGATTTCCATGGTGGCAAAAGCAGTTCATATTCACCACAAGCAGTGAATAAGGGTTCATCTTTGTATAAATCTCAACAGCATTAATTCCCATTTGATTTTTTTTTCCTTTTTCTGAGACAGGGTCTTCCTGTAACCCCAGTTGTCCCAGAACTCACTCTGTAGTCCAGGCTGGCCTTGAACTCACAAAGATCCACCTGTCTCTGCCTCCTGAGTGCTAGGATTAAAGGCATCTGCCACCACACCCGACTCCCATTTGATTTTTTATGATAATTATTCTTACTGGGATGAGATAGACTGTCTAAGTAATTTCCTTTTTCATTTCCCTAATGGCTAAGGATATTGATAATTTTTCCAACATTTATTAGACATTTGTGTTTCTTCCTTTGCAGGTTGTTAGTTCAGTTCAATGGCCCAATTTATTGACTGCTGTTTTGGGGTGTTTTGGTTTTTAATTTTTAAGTTCTTTGTATATTTTGTATATTAACCTCCTTTCTTAAGTATGGCTGACAAAGATTTCTCTCCCATTCTGTCGGCTCTCTTTTCAACTCTTCTTTAGTTTCCTTTTCTGTCCAAAAGCTTTTTAATTTCATGTGATCTCACTTAATTATTGGGAATATTCTTGGTGCTATTGTAGTACTGCATGATATTCAAAAAGTTCTTAACTAGTCAGTATCTTGAAGGTACTCTGTTTTCTGCTTGCATTTTCAGAATTTCAGGTTGTAACTTAAGATCTTGGCTCCATTTGGAATTGATTTTTTTTTAATTTATTTTTGTATGTGTATGAGTGTACTGTCTGCATGTAGGTTTGTGCACCCGCGTCGTGCAATGCCGCGGAGGTCAGAAGAGGGTGTTGGATTCCCCTGGAACTGGAGTTCTCCTGGAATTGGAGTTACAGATGGTTCTCAGCCGCCATGTGGGTGCTGGGGATCGAACCTGGGTCCTCTGTAAGTGGTCGGCACTCTTAACCGCTAGGCCATCTCTCCATCCCTGGAATTGATTTTTGTGTAGTGAAAGATATGGGTCTAATTTCATTTTTCTCCATGTGTGTGACCAATTTCCCTAGCAGAATTTTTGAAGAAATTATTCATCTTCTAATATATTGTTCCCAATCTTTCTCAAAAAATAGGTGACACAGCTATGTGGATTTACTCCTTGGATGCTCTGTCGTGTTCCATTGATCTTCTGTCTGGTTTTGTGTCAGTACATGTTATCTTTGTTACTATTGCTTTGTAGAGTAATTTGAGATCAGATACCATATTCTTTCTGCTTATGATTGTTTTGGCTATTCATGGTCTTTTGTGTTTTCATATGAACTTTATTTTTTTTCTAGTTCTGTGAAGAATGTTTTTGGAATTTTTAATGGTCATTGTATTGAATTTGTAGATTTTTTTATAATTACTGCCACTTTCAAAATATTCTGCCATCATCTAGTCTCATCTTCAATTTTCCGTATAGAAGTCTTTCATCTCCTTTGTCTTGCTTAGTCATAGCTTATGTATGTGTGTATGCATGTACGTATGCACGTATGTATTTTTGAAGCTGTTGAGAATGGGACAGTTTTCCTTTCTCAGCAATTTCATTATTGGTATATAGAGAGGTCATTTTTCATATGCTGATTTTGTATCCTGCAACTTTACTGAGAATATTTTATTGTATCTGAAATTATTCTGGTGGAGTCTGTAGGACCTTTTTGCTATGGCCTCATATCATCTACAAATAGGGATAATTTGACTTCTTCCTATCCTATTTTTATCCCTTTTATATCTTTTCTTATCTTATTGTTCTGAGACTTTAAATATTATTTTATTTTATTTTATTTCATTTTATTTTAATTTTTGGTCTTTTCGAGACAGGGTCTCCCTGTAGCCCCAGCTGTCCTAGAATTCACTCTGTAGACCAGGCTGGCCTTGAACTCACAAAGATCCGCCTGTCTCTGCCTCCCAAGTGCTAGGATTAAAGGCGTGAGCCACCACACCCAGCTAAATACTATTTTAAATATGAGTAGAGAGAATGGGTACCCTTGTCTTGCTTCAGGCTTTTGAGAAAATGCCTTCAGCTTTTTCCCATTTAGTATAATGGTGGCTTATACATTTATCACAGAAAATTTTCCTTCCAGGGAGAGCAGTGCTCATGCTTGCTCAACAGGTGCGATTTGGTGGCCATTTTGGCACCCAGTCTCCTCCCCTGACTCCACGGACCCCAGGTGGACTGAGGAACAGACTCTCCAAATACTTCAGTTAGGGGTTTCCCTACAAAGTGAATAGGGGAAATCATCACTTATAGGGTTCCTTTGGTGCTCCCTTCATGTTTATCCTGGGCCAGGACCCCACCAGTTACACACAACATGGCACATGGGGAATGAAAGAGAGCCATGCCCTCCCACTCTATGCTTTATGAGCTCATAGCCTCTCCCTCTAGGTGAGCTGGCTGATTGAAAGGGGTCGCTGGATCTGTGGTTCCATCTCCCCTTCAGTAGCACCATCTCCGAGGGCATCTGATGTCTGATGGCCAGGGCCAGTCCATTTGGAAGAAAGTCTAATTTAAAGGTATAATTTATTTATATGTTTGTGTTTGTGTGTGTGTGTGTGTGTGTGTGTGTGTGTGTGTGTCCCCTTTATTATGTTGAGGCATGTTCTGTCTCTTCCTTAGGACTTTTATTATGCACGTAATTTGAACTTTGTCAAATGCCTCTTCTATAGCTTATCTTGATCATGTGATTTCTGCCCTTAAATGTATTTATGTGGTGTGTAAATGTGTATTGATTTGTCCATGTTGCATTAACTTTACCTCCAATTTACTGTGGTTTCTTGAATTCCATTTGAAAGTATTTCCTTGAAAATTTTCATGTATGTTCATCAAAGAATTTGGTTTGTTGTCCCCCCTACTCCTTTCTTTCTTTTTTTTTTTTTCCTCATGTGTGTGTGTGTGTGTGTGTGTGTGTGTGTGTGTGTGTGTGTACCTGCACCATGGATTCCATGAGGAGGGCAGAGGACAACTTGCTGAAGTTGGTTCTCTCCTACTTTGTGTGTGTGTGTGTACCTGTACCGTGGAGTCCATGAGGAGGGCAGAGGACAACTTACTGGAGTTGGTTCTCTCCTACTGTGTGTGTGTGTGTGTGTACCTGTACTAATTGCTCCATTCATTTGCATATGCTTGATTTCTTACCTGTGAAACACATGATATATTTATGGAAAAAAGAAAGCATCATAAAGCTTTGGAATGAAGACTCTATTTTAAAATTATGTTCTTTTGAAGGTGCATGTTAGAAGTTTTCTCACTGAACTTGAATTAGAAGTATCAGAATAACAAAACAGAACTGTATTCTGAGGAAAAGAGAAGAGCATTGAGATTTAAGAAAAAATGAAGCCGGGCAGGGTGGTGCACAACCCCAAAGGGCACTTTTGGGAGGCGAGGCAGTGGGCTCTCTCTGAGTTCAAGTCCAGCCTGCCTGGTCCTACATAGTGAGCCTCCAGGCCCAGCTGGGACTAAAGGGAGACCCTGTCTCCCTTAAATACCAAAAAAAAGAAAAGAAAAGAAAAACATGAGAAGAGTTTAGAAAGAGTTTAGAATTGCAGAGACAGAAAAGGGACACAGAGAAGAGCAGGAAAGCATCCATACCTCCACCTCCTGCCCCCTGAGTGGAGAATACAAGCCTCTGGGGTTGCTTCAGCCCCAGTGGCACGACTGGTAGTCCTTAGCAGCACAAGCAGCCCAGGCTTCTCTGGAGCTGTAAATCTAGTGCAGGAATCTGGGCTGACTGTCTGTGTAGCAGACTAGTAGTACAGTTAAAAGACCCATTTCTTTTTCTCACTACGTTTCAGAGACCTGTAGCCATGCACCATCATGTGAGGGTGCCTAATATTTGTGTACTATTCTAGGGACCTGAAAATAAGGAAGAATCATAACTTCAGAGACATCCTGCCACTGTATCTGGATGGAAGGTGATTGCACAAAGGGGAGGGGAGAGTCTAAAACAAACCCACTAAAAGACAATTTAGACAGTAAGGAATAAGGGTTCCAATGGGAAAGGTCTGAGCCCTCCTACCTGTTTTAGTTCCAAGTCCTTGACCAGCAGTTCTCCCTTCCAGAACTGCATCCCTGCCAAGTGTATAGTTTACAGCTGAGCAGAACTGATTTCTAAACCGCCTTTCACAAATCATGCAGTTTCTTCTCTTCCCCTCACTTTGCTTCTGGGCAGCAACTAAAAGTGCTAAGACAAAACAGGCAGAATACCTGGTTCTCTTATGCAGAACCCAGTAGTACTTTGTTTTCTTCCCCTACTCTTCACAGCACTCAAGGGACACCCCTGAGTTTGGACATAAGCTGTCTTGAGGGTCCTCTGGAACAAGTGGGAACCTTCCTGGACCACAGGCCATAAAGTTCATTGAGATCAACAGTGGTACCTGGTTTGGTGAAGGCAAGTGTTTGAAGCGAATGCAGCTCTGAGACCCACATAGACCTAACCTGCCCAGCTCAGGGCCTGCACACAGCATCTACTGTACACTCCAGCCCGCCCAAGCAACAATCTGGTAGATTTTAGCAATCAGAGACCCAAAAGGGGTTTTCTTTAATCATGTTTATAATTTTTCATTTTACTATGAATTCTGTGTTATGTTTCCTTATTTTTTAGTCTTCAGGGATTTATTTTTATTCTTTTTAATGTTTTATTACATCGTTATTTTTATCCATGTTTTTTTGATCATCCTTCACAAAAATGAAGACTCTCCAGAAGTCCATGACTCTTCAGTAGCTGAATTAAATACACTGAAATGGTTAGATGATGGACAAAAAAATCTAGTCTAGATTTTAAAGCAATTGATCACCTTAAAGAATAGTCAAACAAATACATGATTAAGTAAAGAAGTAAATTAAAGCTGGGTGTGGGGGCACAACGCCTTTGATCCCAGAAACTGCCAAGGTCAGGTGGATCTCTGTGAGGTCAGCCAGCCTGGGTCTACAGAGTGAGTTTCCAGGCCGAGCTGGGGATACAGGAGAACCTTTCCTCAAAAGACACTAAAAAAAAAAAGTAAATTAAACATTTTAACAAGAAATAATCATAGAGATTCGTTTTTTAAAATATATGAAAAAAACGAGAAATGAAAAACTCAATAAAGGAAAATTTAAAAAACTCGTGGAGAGCATCACTACTAACCTAGATTGAGGGAAGTAAAAATATCAAGGTTGAAGAGAAAATTCCATAATTACTGTAACTCTTATAGCAGAAAGATCCAAAAATTTTTAATAAAATGTTTAAAAAAATGGAAAACTATATCTGTGTGTTGTGGAAAAGGAAGCTGGGAAGTAGAAGACCTATTCAGTAAATGCAGGGGACAAAAAGGACCCCCAAGTACTGGAGACTTTTAGACTCTCAGTACAGATGACCAAAATACCCTTTGTGTATATAGCTAAAAGGCCAGACTACAGAACCAGGACATACTGTTTAAAGCTGTAAGAGAAATGTGTCAAGTTACTTACAGAAGCATTGTACTCTTAGCAGAAAACCTAAAGGCAGAAGAGCATGGACTGATGGCTGTCATGTCTAAAACAATGACTGCCACAAGACTACAAGGTCCAGAAAAGTTTTTTCCTTTAAAATAAAAGGAAAAATGAAGATTTTCCATGGTAACAATAAAGTAAAACAACTCATGACCACAAAGTTGCTGTGCATATCTGAATATTTTTTAAAATCTAACATAAAATTGAAGAAATTACCAAATCTCCATCTCTCCCTCCCTGTCTCTCATAATTTATACATATGTGGCAAATCAATTTATGTTTGTAGTCGCGTCAAAGAAAAGTAGTCCGAGGAAATATTGCCTAAGCTCTATAGTCTTACAAAAGTCTGCCTTCCAAGTTCTGCAACTTACAGGTACATAGCATCATGCCTACCTTACCCACGTGGCTTCTTGACTGCCCTGTTCTTTTTCACAGATAATAGTAGTTACTAGTTCACATTACAACGGTACTTTGTTTTCCCATCTTTCTATTTTTTATGACTTTTCTATAGGCGATACGTAAAATTTCAGGGTAAAAGAAATTGCTCCAAACAAAAGAATCTTGTTGCAGAAACATTTAGTTATTTCATATGCATTTCTAAGACATTCTTCTATCCAGAAAGGCATTTCCCTCATTCTTATTGTTGAGTTAAATTTGGTACAAGTGAGCATGATTTGTATTTGCTTGGACTTTTCTCGTTACTCTGTGATGATGAACATTACTTTACAATTGGACAGTAACAGCATCCCAGAAACTATCTGTGGTTTATCAGTAACATGAGACATTTGTATGCTGTTACTCTAAGTAAACAGTTTAAGCAGATAGATTGGACATGGAGTTTGTCCAATAGCCTCTCCTGGGTTTTTGATTCCTGCCAAATTTAAATAGAGATTCAGCTGTTAATCTCTTAAACCGGAACAACAAACCACATAGCTGGCGGAATTCACGATTTTGAACTGAATTGAGAAAAGCCACATCACAGTTTGCTTTGTAATGCCTTTAGTTATCCCTGCCATGCAGGTAGGGTTTTAAGTTATATCATGGAAAAATTCTACTTACAGGCAATGTGCAAAAGTAACAACCCCTTCCCACCTCTTTTTCCAGTTGTGTGTAGGTACTTAGCTAAGAGATGACAAATGGCCAGGCCTTGAGAGTTTTCTCTACTAATTGTGTTCAGTCCTGTCTTCCTGTCTCATGGTTTTGTTTGGTTTCACTTCTCTTATTTTTATCTGGAAATTTCAGTCTGAGAAGCACTAAAAGTATTCAATACCAGAAATTTCTTTGTATTTTCTCACTGTTTTCAGCTTACATAGCTGTTTCCTCAGAGAAGCTGGTAATTAATTGAATTAGCTTGCATGTCCTCATGTTTTGTCAGAAGTTGCAAACCTATGGCTCAAAGTTAAAGGAATGATTGTTAGATAGTTGTTCCTCTGAAAGAAGAAATGGTCATTTTTACAATCTAAGGTTCAATTTACATAATTTTCCAAGCCTTCTTATTTTATATAACAAGTACAAAAAAAAGGGTTTCCCTATGACAATTTCATATGTGTATATAAGGTACCTTGGTCCCATTTTTTACAAACATTGCCTCACTGGACACAAGTATCTTCGTCTGCTCTGTGATTCATAGAGGTAGTATTCCAGTCTTCAGCAGTAGGGTCTTATGAGTTCTGGTGTTTTTAACATGAAAATGCCATTCATGAATTATATCCAACATTTTTATGTTTGTTTCTTAATACTGGATAAGTGGGATCCTACCTGAATTTGGCTGTCTTTTATCAAAGTTGTATTTTTGACAGTTGTGTTGTGTTTTTGCAGGTTTTCTTCCTACTGTCATAACTGTGCTAGTGTATAAATTTGCACTGTAATATTTATCCATGTCTATGGACACGTGGGGCTTTTTTTTTATTTTTTTAAAGTTTGCTTACAAAGTAACAGGTTATATTATGGCTTTTTCTTTATTTCTTTTAATATTGATACAATGGTTCGCTGCACTGTGTAACCCTGACAGTTTCCTTTTCTTGAACTTGCTAAGTGGACCAGGCTGGCCGCTCACATGCCAGGATTAAAGGTATACACCAACATGCTGCCTTCATTGTAGCATTTTTCCTTACTTAGGTGGTTTTTTGTTGATTCTCTTTCCCCAGTCTCCTCCCCATCTTCCTAGTCCCACTTGTACTCTTCCACCCATTAGTCCCTTTCTATCTACCCTCTCGGGCCTTTCTTCTTCATTATTTATTTTTTCTGAGTCTAGATTATCTCAATATAATAATTTCCAAATCTACCCATTTTCTTATAAATTTAATAATTCAGTTTTTCTTATAGTTGAATAAAAAAAATTCATATATATGTACCACATTTTTGTTTTCTTTCTTCTTAGACATCTAGGCTGATTCTATGTCTTTCCTAATATAAACAGAGCAGTAATATCCATGGCTGTGCAAGTATTTCTATGGTAGGATATTCTTGAAACATCTCCATCTGTTCTGATTTCCATGGTGGCAAAAGCAGTTCATATTCACCACAAGCAGTGAATAAGGGTTCATCTTTGTATAAATCTTCAACCATTAATTTTCCCATTTGATTTTTTTTTCCTTTTTCTGAGACAGGGTCTTCCTGGTAACCCCAGTTGTCCCCAGAACTACTCTGTAAGTCCAGGCGGGCCGTGAACCACAAAGAGCCACTTTGTCTCGACTCCTGAGTGCTAGGATTAAAGGCATCCCACCACACAACCCGACCCCATTTGTTGTCTGTTTTCTGAATGATAATTATTCTGACTGGGATGAGATAGACTGTCTAAGTAATTTCCTTTGCATTTCCCTATGGCTAAGGATTTGATAATTTTTCCAACATTTATTAGACATTTGTGTTTTCGTCCTTTGCAGGTTGTTAGTTCAGTTCAATGGCCCAATTTATTGACTGCTGTTTTGGGGTGTTTTGGTGTTTTAATTTTTTAAGTTCTGTGTTATATTTTGTATATTAACATCCTTGTCTTAAGTATTGCTGGCAGAGATTTCTCTCCCATTCTGTCGGCTCTCTTTTCAACTCTTCTTTAGTTTCCTTTTCTGTCCAAAAGCTTTTTAATTTCAATGTGATCTCACTTAATTATTGGGAATATTCTTGGTGCTATTGTAGTACTGCATGATATTCAAAAAGTTCTTAACTAGTCAGTATCTTGAAGGTACTCTGTTTTCTGCTTGCATTTTCAGAATTTCAGGTTGTAACTTAAGATCTTGGCTCATTTGGAATTGAGTTTTTTTTTAATTTAATTTTTGTATGTGTATGAGTGTGTACTGTCCGAATGTAGGTAGGTGAACCACCCGCGTCTGCAATGCAGCGGAGGTCAGAAGAGGGTGTTGGATGTCCCCCTGGAACTGGAGTTCTCGCTGGAAATTGGAGTTACAGATGTTCTCAGCCGCCATGTGGGGTGCTGGGGATCGAACCTGGGTCCTCTGTAAGTGGGTCGTCACTCTTAACCGCTAAGCCCCATCTTTCCATCCCTGGAAGTGATTTTTTTTGTTAGTTGAAAAGATATGGGTCTAATTTCATTTTTCCATGTTGGGCCAATTTCCCTAGCAGAATTTTTGAAGAAATTATTCATCTTCTAATATATTGTTCCCAATCTTTCTCAAAAAATAGGTGACACAGCTATGTGGATTTACTCCTTGGATGCTCTGTCGTGTTCCATTGATCTTCCTGTCGTGGGTTTGGGGTCAGGACATGTTTATCTTTGTTACTATTGCGTTGTAGAGGAATTTGAAGAGCAAAATACCAATTCTGTCTGCTATGATTGTTGTTGTATGGCTATTCATGGTCTTTTGTGTTTTCATATGAACTTTATTTTTTTTCTAGTTCTGTGAAGAATGTTTTTGGAATTTTTAATGGTCCTTGTATTGAATTTGTAGATTTTTTTTAATATAAGGCCACTTTCAAAATATTACGGCCCATCATCTAGTCTCATCTTCAATTTTCCGTATAGAAGTCTTTCATCTCCTTTGTCTTGCTTAGTCATAGCTTATGTATGTTGTATGCATGTACGTATGCACGTATGTATTTTTGAAGCTGTTGAGAATGGGACAGTTTTCCTTTCTCAGCAATTTCATTATTAGTGGTTATAGAGAGAGGTCATTTTTCAGATGCTGATTTTGTTCCTCCAACTTTAAACTGAGAATATTTTATTTGTATCTGAAATTATCTGGTGGAGTCTGTAGGACCTTTTTGCTATGGCCTCATATCATCTACAAATAGGAATTAAGTTTGACTTCTTCTATCCTATTGTTATCCCTTTTTATATCTTTTCTTTATTTTAGTGTTCGGAACTTAAATATTATTCTATTTTATTTTATTTCATTTTATTTAATTTTTGGTCTTGTTCGAGACAGGTCGCCCTGTAGCCCCAGCTGTCCCTAGAATTCACTCTGTAAAGACAGGCTGCCTTGAACTCACAAAGATGCCGCCTGCCTCTGCCTCCCAGTGCTAGATTAAAGGCGTGAGCACCACACCCAGCTAATAATATTTTAAATATGAAGTAGAGAGATGGGTACCCTTGGCTTGCTTTCAGAAGGCTTTTTAGAGGAAATGTTCTGTTTCTCCCCATTTAGTATAATGGGTGCTTATACCATTTAGCACAAAAAAGGTTCTTCCAGGGAGAGCAGTCTTCATGCTTGCTCAACAGGGGTTCGATTTGGTGGCCATTTTGGCACCCAGTCTCCTCCCCTGACTCCACGGACCCCAGGTGGACTGAGGAACAACTTTCCAGAGACTTCAGTTTAGGGGAGTCTAGCAAGTTTAATGGATTTTCCTAGAGAGTGAATGGGGGAAATCATCACTTATAGGGTTCCTTTGGTGCTCCCTTCATGTTTATCCTGGGCCAGGACCCCACCAGTTACACACAACATGGCACATGGGGAATGAAAGAGAGCCATGCCCTCCCACTCTATGCTTTATGAGCTCATAGCCTCTCCTCTGAGTGAGCTGGGGCTGATTGAAAAGGGGCGCTGGATCTGTGGCTCCACCTCTCCTTCAGAAGTACCATCTCTGGGAGGAATCTGATGTCCAATGGCCAGGGCCAGTCCATTTGGAAGAAAGTCTAATTAAAGGAGAATTTTATTTAGATGTTGTTTGTGTTTGTGTGTTTGTGTGTGTTGTGTGTGTGTGTGTGTGGGTGTCCCCTAATAAATTATGTTGAGGCATGTTCTGTCTCTTCCTTAGGACTTTTATTATGCACGTAATTTGAACTTTGTCAAATGCCTCTTCTATAGCTTATCTTGATCATGTGATTTCTGCCCTTAAATGTTAATTTATGTGTGTGTAAATGTGGGATTGATTTTCATGTTGCATTAACTTTACCTCCAATTTACTGTGGTTTCTTGAATTCCATTTGAAAGTATTTCCTTGAAAATTTTCATGTATGTTCATCAAAGAATTTGGTTTGTTGTCCCCCCTACTCCTTTTCTTGCTTTTTTTTTTTTGCCTCAGTGTGTGGGTTGGGTGTGTGTGTGTGTGTGTATCGGTTTCTGAGACAGGTCTTTGTCCTGTAACCCCACTGTCCTGGAAACTCACTATATGGAGAGCCAGGCTGTGCTTGAACTCCACAGAGATCCTCCTGCCTCTTCCGCACAAGTGCCAAGTGCTAGAATTGACATGCGGGTGCGCCACCACACCCAGCTCCTTATTGTTAGGTCCTAATTTTTTAATATCTGAGTAACATTGACTTCCTAGAAGGAGTTTGGGAGGGTTCTTCCCTCTTTCTATTTTGTAGAACAGTTTGAGAACAGTGTGAGATGTTAGATCTTAAGTTGATAGACTTCTGCAGTGAATATTTCCTGGTTCTGGGCTGTTCTTGAGGAAGACTTGTAGTTACGCCTTGTTCGATCTTTTGAAATTTTTTTTTATCTTCTAATTTTAATTTTGGTAGGTCATATGAGCTTAGAAATTTAATCCATTTCTTCTAGGCTTTCCAGCTTTTT
>VZQC01004516.1:98786-156924 GCA_009823505.1 Rhizomys pruinosus
GGGAGGGCAGAGGACAACTTGCTGGATTGGTTCTCTTCTACTGTGTGTGTGTGTGTGTGTGTGTTGTGTGTGTGTGTGTGCACTGCACGTGGAGTCCATGGGAGGGCAGAGGACAAATTGCTGGAGTTGGTTCTCTCTCTTATGTGTGTGTGTTGTACCTGTACCTGTGGAGTCCATGAGGAGGGCAGGGACAACTTGCTGGATTGGTTCTTCTCTCCTACTGTGTGTGTGAATGTGTGTGTGTGTTGTGTGTGTGTGTGTGTGTTTGTGTGGCATTGATGATGATGATGATGATGATGATGAATCTCCCTGTGTTTCCTCTGAGGATGTCATTGGTGGAGACACAGTACTGGTCAGTGAGGTGCCTGTGGCTTCTCAGCCACAGTAATAGCAGCAACCCCATTAGGCAGTCCAGACCCTCATGGAAGATGTCTGCAACATATAGAACTCATGCCGATTTGGGGAGACTCTTAGTGCAGTGGCTCTTCTCCTCTTGACTATAGTTATTTGTTCACTCAGGCCCCACTTCTAATCCACTATCTTACCTATAAGTCCCTTGAATTGGTTTTATTAAAAATGTTCTTCTGGGGCTGGAGAGATGGCCTAGTGGTTAAGAGCTCTGACTGCTCTTGCAGAGGACCCAGGCTCAATCCCCAGCACCCACATGGCAGCTGAGAACCGTCTTTGACTCCAGTTCCAGGGGAATCCAACACCCTCTTCTGACCTCCACGGCATTGCACAACATGGGTGCACAGACCTACATGCAGACAGTACATTCATACACATAAAAAATAAATAAAATTAAAAAAAAATGTTCTTCTAAGCATGTACATTAGTAGTCAGTAATAAAAATTCCTTTGCTGGAATTTCTGGATAATATATACATGTTCTTAACTTGCCTTTATAGAATGTTAAATAGCTCCCAAAAAAATGATACCAATTTGCATTCCTATTGTTAACTATATAAGAGTGTTTGTCCTGTCTTCCTTTAAAATATGCCTTAAATTTTGTTAATTTTATTATGAGTATGCATATGTATATGTATGTATACACATTATATATATATATAATGTATATACATTCATATATATATATATACATATATATATATATATGTATATATATATATATGAAACAGCCTCTCATCATGTAGCCCTGGCCTGGAACTCATTTTGTAGACCAGGCTAGCCTTAAGTTCACAGAGATCCACCTACCTGTGCCTCCCAAGTGCTAGGATTAAAGGTATACACCACCCACACCTGACCACTTGCTATAATTTTTATGTGGAATTTTATATTGGAAGGCAGGTTCAGGCACTTTTACATATTTATTATGCATTTAGATTTCTTCTTTTTTGACATGCCTCTAAATTTTTACATATTTTCTGCTATTTTATAAGAATTTTCTCTAAGTTTTGGACATCATATGATTATTCAAGTGATCTGAAACATACCTACTTATGTTCTTTATTGTTCTTTTACTTTCTTTTGGGTCTTTTGGTAAAAGTTCCTAATTTTAATGTGTCAGGTTTATTGGTCTTATCTTTTATAATTAATAATTTTTGTTCTTCTTATAAAATATTGTATGGCTAGAGAGATAGGTCAGTAGTTAAGAGCACTGGCTGCTTTTGCAGAGGACCCAGGTTCAATTCCTAGCACCCACCTGGTGGCTAACAACCATCCTTAACTCCAGTTCCAAGGAATCTGACCCCTATTCTGACCTCCACTGTCATTGTACCACATTAGTACACTTACATACATGCAGGCAACACACTCATATGCATAAAATTAAAATAATAAATAAAATATTTCAAAAATAACTAAATAAAATGTCCCGCCTCAAATTCAAGATCTTTCCCTGTATTCTTTTTTTAATATAATACTTTTATTGATATTTTGTGTATTTTAGATATCATTTTTCAGTTCAATTTAGATATATTCCCCTTTCCCTTCCCCCCATCCAACCCCAGTTCATGCATTCTGCCATACATGTCCTGCATCTTTCTCGTGGTCTTTTTAAAGTTTTTTTTTCTGATTTATTGTTTTGGGTGGAATTTAACTGTATCAATCCGTTCTTTGACCCACTCCTTATGTTGTTGTTGTTCCCTCCCACTTGTATTGCTCCAAAATATGCCTATATAAACATCATATGTGTACCAGAATTCTGTCCTCCAGGAATAAACTGTATGTTAACTCCAAAATATGTTTAGGAATTCACATTTTCCCCTTAATTTTATATTACTCTAAAATATATATTAATTACCACGTCTGAAAATAAGTGGTAAATTAATTCTAGGGCTCACTAAGAGATTCACATTATAACATGACAGTTACTTTCAGATAGAAAGAAATATGCCAGGCGTGGTGACGCATGCCTTTAATCCTAGCACTTGGGAGGCAGAGGCAGGCGGCAGGCGGATCTTTGTGAGTTCAAGGCCAGCGTGGTCTTCAGAGTAAATTCCAGGACAGCTGGGCTACAGGAACCCTCTAAAAGACCAAAAAAAAAAAAAAAAAAAAAAAAAAGAAAGAAAGAGAAATATAACATTAACATTGCTCAGTTTGCCTTTCAATTGGGGATTTGGTGCTAGCATCCACAAATGAGGGATACCATTCCCCATTTGTTTTTTGGGGGGACTGTGTTATTTCACTTAGCATTAATGGCTTCCAGTTCCATCCATTTACCTACAAAGTTCATGATGTCATCTTTCTTTTTTTTTAATTTTATTTATTTCTGTATGTGGATGAATGTATTGTCTGCATGCAAGTTTGTGCACCCGTGACGTGCAATGCCGCGGAGGTCAGAAGAGGGTGTTGGATTCCCCTGGAACTGAAGTTCTCCTGGAATTGGAGTTTCAGATGGTTCTCGGCCACCATGTGGGTGCTGGGTATCGAACCAGGGTCCTCTGCACGAGTGGTCGGTGCTCTTAACGGCTAGGCCATCTCCCCAGCCCCTCTAGCTCATTCTTTGATAGAGTGGTTTGACCACCCTGAATACCCTGACAAAAACCAAGTTAGGAAAGCAAAGGGTTTATTTTGGCTCTGATTCCCGAGGGATAAATTCCAATCTTCCAAATGGCAGAGAACATAGGGCAGCAGGAGCAGGAAGTAGGTCCATCCCATTCTGTCCACACTCAGGAAGCAACAGAGAGAGAAAAGGAAGTGGGACAAAGTTATCAGCCCTCAAACCCTGCCCTCAGGGATGTATTGCCTCCAGCAGTGCTCTCCCTCATAAAGGTTCCATAATCTCCCCAAACAGTACCACTAACTATGTGCCAAGTGTCCAAACACTTGAGACTGTGGCTGATGCAGGCGACCCAGCAGAGAGACTCTACAGGCACAAGTTCTTTTATATTTCCTTTTTTACTTTTTTTTTTAACATCATGCTGCTTATTGTCAATTTGTGATGAATTTTGACATCTTCCTGAGATACACTGGCTTGCAGTTTGTTTGGCTTTAATGTGATAATAGTAGTCTCATGGAATAAGTTAGGAAGTTTCTCACCCCCTTTATTTTTGGGAAAACTCTGTGAAGAATTGGTGTTGATTCTTCTTTGAGTGTTTAGCAGAATTTACCAGTGAACCCATCTGCAACTGATTTTTCTTTGCTGGAAGATTTTTACTTTATATCAATTTAGGTTTCATGTGTTCTCCAATAAATTTTGGATAATTTGTGTTTCTGTAACTTGGTCCATTTTGTCTGGTTATTTTATTTGTTGACATACTTTTGTAGTATTTTATAATCTTTTCTATTTTATAAGGGGAAAGTGGCAGCAGTCCAAGTTTAATTTCCAGTTTTTACAGTTTAAGTCCTTTTTTTCCTTCCTCACTTACTAGACCTAAAGGTAGGTAGGTAGGTAGGTAGGTAGGTAGGTAGGTTGGTTGGTTGGTTGGTTTAAATCTTTCCAGAAAATCAACCTTTGGTATCATTGATTCTCTCTGCTTTTTTTCTGTTCTCCGTTCTATTTATGTTGCTAGTAATGACATACACATTCTTTTCGCATTTATAAAAGCTTTGTTGAATATATCACTTGTTAAAATTACAAATAAATATGTTCATAAATATTATCACATGAGACACTTCCACCTTCACAGACATGGCTCTGTGATGTCAGCTTAGTGAGTCCTTCCACAGCAGCCCAGCAGTGTCCATCATTCAACCTTCTTGGCATTATTCCACTTGTGGCTCTTCTTACTGATCAGTGCTTCACAAGTGAGTACTTGCTGTTTTTTATTTATTTATTTTATTTTTATTTATTTGGATGTGTATGAATGTTTTATGTGTGTGCATGTAGGTTTGTGCACCTGTGTCATGCAATGAAGAAGGTGTCAGATTCCCTTGGAACTGGAGTTCTCGTGGAATTGGAATTATAGACAGTTCTTAGCTGCCATCTGGGTGCTGGGGATCGAATCCAGGTCCTCTGCAAGAGCAGTCGGCGCTCTTAACCACTAGGCCATCTCTCCAGCCCAACACTTACTGGTTTTTAGCCACATTTACCTAAATCTGTGTTCTCAGAAATAGTGACAGTGAGAAAAAGAAATCGCCACAACTCTGTATGGAACTCTATGCCAGTGTTCTTTAGTTCAGTCAAGTTCTTTTAAATTAGTAGATTTTGTGGCAGAACCTTTTCCTATATTAACTAAAGCAGATAGAAATCGCTTTCTTAATATGTAATATAAAACATTATTTTTTTGTTAAAATAAGCCTTTGAAGGCTTTAATTTTCCTCTTTGAAAAATAGATAGGATTATTATCTATCTCACTGAGTTGTGGCAGTTTAGTAACATAAATAATAACCAAAGGAATGAAAGAATAATGAAAACATCTAAAGTACACATTCTCATTTTTTTAATTGAAGAAAAAGTACCTTATCATAGATACAGAAAAGGTACAAGTTAAAATTTAGATTGTCCCTACTTTTTAACAATATTTACATTTCAAGAAGAATCTGGTAAGGGATGATAACTAAAAACCTGTAACTTTTTGGTTTGTTTCTTTGTCCTGCATCTTTTTCTCAGTTTATTTTCCATTTTTTAGCAATAGGTGATAATTTATGAGTACAAGCATCTTTCATGTAAAACCAATTTGCAAGCAGTTGTGCCCAAACCCACACAGCCCCTTGGTCCCACCATCCAGCAGGGGGGGCTTGTATGTTCAATCAAGTTGATCAAATGAGTGTCCAGGCTATATTGCTGTAGGTTCACTGTTCACCCCAATCACAGCCCTTACATTCTACCACGCCCCCTCTTCCGCAGATTTTTCCCTAGGCTTAGAAAAGGGGCACAGGTGGATGAGAAGCAAAACAGTCTACTTTCTCTGGAGCTGTTGTCTTGGACTCTGGTCAATTCTGGCTGTTTTCTTTCATGGGCTGCCAGCTTGTCCAGGCATAACCTTTCGATCCTACTAATGAAGCACATGCAATTAGATATATAGGTATTTAAACAGTATAATATATAGCCTTTCTAATAGTCTAATGGTAGGTTTCTTTGGTATAGGCACAGATGATTGGATGGTATGTATTCCATGAAATCTAACATTATCCTAGTTGAATAATTGACAGGCATCACTTACTGACGGCACCATTAGAGGGTTCAAGCTTGTAGCATCAGCCGTGGATTATTCCTCCAAGGAGAGAGCCAATAGCCAATTAGATTTGGGATATACAGGCATATGGCTGCCTCTGCTGCATAGTATTTCCAGGCAGGTGTGGTGTAGCTGGTGGTGACGGAGGAGTCTTGCTTGACTAAAGGAGACCCATATTTGCTTTATTGGTATAGTGGCCTTTGGTAACACTCTCTGGTATTCCAGAGACCATCTGTACACTTGCATGTGTGGTCTCAATACATCTTTCCCATGCTTACATCAGGTCTTCGACAGCAGGGCCTTATCGCCTCTCTTCTTGCAGGTATCCCAGTTTACAGGCAAGGAGCCTTTACCTTTTGTGGGGGCTTGGATCCCCTGGCCAACATCTCCTTGGTAGAATAATTTAATAGTAAAACATTGATGTACTATTTTAGAGTAATATAAAATTAAAAGGGAAAAATGTGAATCCTGAAATATGAGTTGGAAATAACATACAGTTTATTTTCAGATGAAATAATTTTAGTATAAGTATGACACACGCACACACACACACACACACATATATATATATATATATGTATATGTATATGTATATGTTGAAGCAGTGCAAATTGGAGGGAACAACAGAAGAACTGGGGCAAAGAACCAACTGAAACAGTAAAGTTCTCCCAAAACCAATAATCCTCTGCTTTGAAAAAGATACAAGACATGTATGGTAGAATGCATGAACTCAGATGGGGTGGGGTGGGGTGGGGAGGCATGGAAAGGGAAATGAGTCTAAATTGGACTGAGAAATGATGTATGGAATGCACAAAACTTCAATAAAAATATTTTTTAAAAACCAGGGGCCAGAGAGATGGCTCGGCAAGCACCGACTGCTCTTGCAGAGGACCTGGGTTTGATTCCCAGCACCCACATGGCAGCTAAGAACCATCTTTAACTCCAGTTCCAGGGGAATCTGACACCCTCTTCTGACCTCTGTGACATTGCACGACACGCATGCACCAACCTACCTGCAGACAGTACACTCATTCACATAAAAAATAATTTAACAAAAATTAAAAAAAAAAAAACATTGATGCACATCTCAGGCCCTTGGAAGCTCAGTATAACAAGAAGATAATTGGCTGCAACATTGCTTAGTTTGCTTTACAACTAGGTAGTTGGTGCTAGCATCCACAAATGAGGGATACCATTCTTCATTTGTTTTTCCAGAACTGTGTTACTTCACTTAGCATAACATCTTCTAATTCCATCCATTTACTTGCAAAGTTCACGATGTCATCTTTATAACCTGAGTTCAATTCCCAGAATCCACATGGTGGAAAGATATGACTCCCCACAAATTGTTCTCTGGCTCCCATACTCTCATCCTGGTATTTGCTCACTCACTCACTCTTTCACTAAGTCAGGGTAAAGATCTAAGAAAAAAGTACCACAGTATAAACAAACTAAATACAAGAGAATGGAAAGATATTTACAACATATATAACTGGAAAATAGACTACTGAAAACAAAAACTAAAATTCATAAGATGCTCCACATCATTAAAAATCAGAGGTCTGTAAATTTAAGCAAGGTAAGCATACCACCTTCATTTCCTGGGCAAAACAAACAAAAAAAGAATGGAAACTACAATAGACTAAGTGTTAGAAAGATATAGAGAAAAGAGACTCTTACATAGTGCTGGTGTGGATGTAAATTGGAATACAACTTTTGAAAGCAAGATCTGATAGTTTAAGCTGTGCATTCCTTCTTTGACCAAAAAATCCAGTCTTTTACCTAGGTTAATATTATAGAGAAATGCATATGCTTGAATGCGATGACAACTGTAAGAAGATTTGTGTTGCATTATCATTTTTGGGGGGGGGGTCTTTTTGAGACAGGGTCTCCCTAGCCCCAGCTGTCCTGAAACTCACTCTGTAGACCAGGCTGGCCTTGAACTCACAAAGATCCGCCTGCCTCTGCCTCCCAAGTGCTATCATTTTTAAAAGCAGAAACCTGGACCTTCAGGTTCCAGCTGATGTATGGGTGGACGTAGACTCGAGGCCAGAACAATACCAGCATGCTCCCAGGTAAGGCCCACTGGCCTTGATGCTTTACACAGTCAGTCTCTCTCTCTCTCTCTCTCTCTCTCTCTCTCTCTCTCTCTCTCTCTCTCTCTCTCTCTCTCTCTCTCTCTCTCTCTCTCTCTCTCTCTCGCCCTTGGAGGCTTGGTATCAGCCAGAAACCTCCCACCTTTGGGTTCCAGCATGCAGCATGGATGGACATAGACTTGAGGCCAGCAGGTCGACAGGGTACTGGCGCAGGCCAAAGTAGCAACACACCATATAATTGTTAAAAATGCTAGATGCTCAAAACAAAGACAAAATACTGAAAGCCACAAGAGAAAAACAAGTTACATATAAGGGGAAAACCATTAGAATCACAGCTGACTAATTGGTGCAAACTCTGAAAGCCAGAAGAACATGGGCCAAAGCATTCCCAGTGCTAAAGGACTTTAGATTCCAACCCAGACTACTATACACAGCAAAAATGTCAATTATGGTTGAAGGAGAAAGAAAAATCTTTCATGACATAAACGAGATGAAGGAATACATGCCTAAAAAACCAACACTTCAGAAAATACTCAAAGCAATCCAAAAACCAGGAAAGGAGCAACTATCTGAGCACTTAAAGAGAGAAATTAACAAAAACATAACAGATTAAATACAAACCTAGACAAAGAATGGAAACCAAAACTAAGAGGAAAGGAAGCAACACACATCTCTCAATAATAACCTTGAATATCAAAGGTCTAAACTCCTCAATCAAAAGATGCAGACTAGGAGAATGGATTAGGAAACAGAATCCTTCTATATGCTGACCCATCTCATTAATGAACATAGATACAAAATTCTTAACAAAATACTTGCAAATCACATACAAACCCACATCAAAAAGATCATCCATCATGATCAAGCTGGATTCATGACAGAGATGCAGGGATGGTTCAACATACATAAATGAATAAATATCATAAAACACATAAATGGACTGAAAGACAAAAACCACATGATCATCTCAATTGATACAGAAAAAGCCTTTAGCAAGATCCAGCATCCCATCATGTTTAAAGTTCTAGAGGGAACTGGACTGAAGGGAACGTTCTTCAACCTGATCAAAGCCATATATAGCAAACCCACTGCCAACATCATCCTAAATGGAGAAAAATTGGAAGCATTCTCCTTAAAGACAGGAACCTGGCAAGGTTGCCCCTTATAGCCACTCCTCTTCAACATAGTGCTTGAAATGCTTGGGCAATAAGGCAAGAAAGAGAAATTAAAGGAATACTAATTGGAAAAGAGGAAATCAAACTATCCCTTTTTGCAGATAATATGATATTTTACCCAAGGGATGCTAAAAACTCTACCAGAAAATTCCTAGAAACCATTAAAAGTTTCAGTGAAGTGGTGGGATACAAACTTAACCTAGAAAAATCAGTAGCCTTTCTTTATACCAACAATAAACAAGTGGAGAAGGAATATAAGAAGACCTTCCCACTCACAATCCCTCAAAATCAATAAAATACCTGGGAACAAAGCTAACCAAAGATACCAAAGATCTCTACAACAAAAATTTTAAACCCCTAAGGGAGATTGAAAATGACATCAAAAGATGGAAAGACCTCCCATACTCATGGATTAGAAAAATTAATATAGTAAAAATGTCCATTTTACCCAAATTAATATACAGATTCAACACAATCCTAATCAAAATCCCCATGAGTTTCTTCACAGACTTGGAAAAAAAAATCCTTAAATTCATATGGAAAAACAAAAGACCCTGAATAGCTAAAGCAACCCTGTGTGAAAAGTGCAATACAGGGGAGATTGCTTTACCAGACTTCAAGCTATATTACAGGGCAATAGTCATAAAGACAGCCTGGTACTGGCATCAAAACAGACCCATTGACCAATGGAACAAAACAAGATCCAAACTTGAGCTCATACAATTTCAGCCACCTCATATTTTGACAAAGGGGGAAAAAAAAAAAGCTCAATGGGGGAAGACTAGCATCTTCAGCAAATGGTGCTGGCAAAACTGGATCAAAGAACAAAATTAAACCCCTACCTCTCACCCTGTACAAAAATCAACTCCAAGTGGATCAAAGATCTCAACATGAAACCTGAAACCCTGAAGGTGATAGAAGAAAAAGTTGCAACAACCCACAAGAGATAGGCTAGGAAAAGACTCTAAATCAGGCAGCAGCTGTGCAGGAAATAAGGTCAACAACTGACAAATGGGAGCTCAACAAACTCAAAAGCTTCTGTACAGTGAAAGAAACAATCAAGGAAGTGAAGAGAAAACCCACTGAGTGGGAGGAAACCTGCACCACTGATACATCTGACAGAGCATTAACATCCAGAATATATAGACTACTCAAAAAACAAAGAATTAAGAAAACAAATGACCTACTCAAAAGATGGAATAAAGAGCTGAATAGAGACTTCACCAGTGAGGAAGTAAAGATGGCTGAGAAACATCTTAAAAAGTGTTCAACATCATTAATAATTAAGGAAATGCAAATTAAAACCACTCTCAGATATCATCTCACTCTGATAAGACTGGCTAAGTCAAGAAAACAAAAGACACCAAATGCTGGAGAGGTTATGGGGAAAGGGGAATACTCATCCACTGCTGGTGGGAATGTAAAGTTGTATAACCACTATGGAAAGCAGTGTGGAGAAAAAACTCAAAATGAGCTTACTACCTGACCCAATCATACCACTCCTGGGTATATACCCACAAGACACATCCTACTGCAAAGATATATGCACAGCTATGTTTATTGTAGCTCTCTTCACAATAGCCAAGAGCTGGAAGCACCCCAAGTGCCCCTCAACTGATGAGTAAAGAAAATGTGGTACATCTACACAATGGAGTTCTATTCAGCGGTAAAGAAAGATGACATCATGAGATTTGTAGGTAAATGATGGAACTCAAAGCAATTATGCTAAGTAACACAGTCCCAGAAAAACAAATGGCAAATGCTTTCCCTCATTTGTGGATGCTAACACCAAATCCCCAGTTGAAAGGAAAGCTGAACAACATTATTGTTGTATTTCTTTTTATCTGAAAACAACTGTTTTGTTATTGGGCTCTAGAATTGACCTACCACTTATTTTCAGGCTCTAATTATTGTGTATGTGTGGAAGGTATGTATTCATATTTTAGAGTAATATAAAATTAATGGGGCAAAATGTGAATTCCTAAACGTTTTGGAATGAACATACAGTTTATTCTCAGAGGCCATAATTTTGATGTATATGTGATGAATATATAGGCATATGTTGAAGCAATAAATACAAAGGGGAGGGAAAAACAACAACATAAAACTGGGTTAAAAAGAACTAAATGATACAGTTAAACTCTACCCAAAACAACAAGCCTCTGCAGGGAAAGACTGAGAGAAAGATCTAAGACATGTATGGCAGAAGGCATAAACAGGGGTGGGAAGGGGGCAGGGAGAGGGAATGTGTCTAAATTGTACTGAAAGGTAATGAATGAAATACACAATTCATCAATAAAAGTATTAAAATATATAAATAGGGGGCTGGAGAGATAGCCTAGCGGTTAGGAGCACCGACTGCTCTTGCAGAGGACCCGGGTTCAATCCCCAGCACCCACATGGCGGCTGAGAACCGTCTGTAACTCCAATTCCAGGAGAACTCCAGTTCCAGGGGAATCCGAGACCCTCTTCTGACTTCCGCGGCATTGCACGACACGGGTGCACAGACCTGCATGCAGACAGTACACTCATACACATACAAAAAAAAATAAATAAATAAATAAATAAATAAATAAATAAAATAATCAAAAAAGCAGAAACCTAAAAACAATATATTCATCAGTAGGATGGCAGTAGGAGAATAGGTATGTTCGCAGCATGTTAGAACACTTCATTTTAATAAATTGCATCATTTATTTAAGAGACAATTGCTTTTCTAGGTACCAAGGGTAGGTTGGTGAACAAAACACTTTCTTTTCAGTCACTGGACTTAAGTTCTGATAAAGTGAATGGAGATAAAGAACACATGCATATAATTTGTTTAAAGAAAAGAGAGAAAAAGTCACTAAGCTTTGTGCTTAATATTTCTGCTTAAATAAAATACTTGTTTTAAAAAATTAGGAGTCGCCAGGCATGGTTGTGCACGCCTTTAATTCTAGCACTCGGCAGGCAGAGGCAGGCAGATCTCTGTGAGTTCAAGGCCAGCCCGGTCTACTGAGCAAGTTCCAGGACAACTGGGACTACAGGGAGACCCTATCTCAAAAAGTCCCAAAACAAAAATAATTTATGAAGGTCAATTTTTATTGCAAAGTGCAATTTATAAAAGTGATCTTAAAGAGATAGGTACTAATTCACATAATACAAGTCATCTATTTTAAATGCACAATTCAGTTTTAGTGTAGTCAGAGTTGTGTAACTGTCACCACAGTGTTTTTAGAACAATATTCACCACCTCCCTACCAAACCTCTGGACCCATTAATTAACATTCATTCCCTCATTTCCCCCAATATCCCAGGCAACATCGAACTATTTCTGTCAACATAGATTTGCTTATTCTGGATATTTCATATCAGTGGAACAGTATATGTGGTCTTTTGTGATTGGCTTCTTTCACTTAACATAAATTCCAAGGCTCATCCATATTGTAGTGCGATATATATATATATATATATATATATCATATATATGTTTACTGTTGTTTTTTATTGCTGAAAAATATTGCATCATATGTATGCAATAATGTTCCATCAGATACTATACTTTGTTTTGTCAAAAGATAATTTAAGTTGTTTCCACTTTCAGCTATAATGTTCATATAATGTTTCAGCTTATAGTAATAAGCTACTCATTTATAAATATTAGTCTGGACGTATGGCTTCTTCAGAGTACATTTCAATTAGGATGCTAATTGTATATTTAACTTTTTGAGAAACTGGAAGTTTTCAAAAATGACCACAACACTTTATACTCTCCCTAGCTGTGTATGAAAATTTCAGTTTCTCTATATCTTTGTTACTCTATTTTAAAATATAGCTATCTTAGTGGCTGTTAAATTGTTTTAATTAGCATTGATAGCTAATGATACCAAGCATCTTTTCATGTGTATTTTGGCTATGTATCTTTTTTGGAAAATGAATTACCATATTAAAATAACTGGATTCAGAAAGGTTAATACTGCATGCTTTCTCACATAAGTGAGTCCTAGAGTAATTAATTAATTTATTTATCAATTTTTATATATTCAGAGGTTGGGCAAGTCATGAAACCAGAAAGGGAATCATGAGGGCAGGGGAAGAGGTCTTCAGGGAGAGAAGCAGGGCAGAAGGAAGCAGAATGTGTGTGTGCTGAAAGCAGCCAGGGCACTGTGGGAGGAAGGGAGTCTGTAGGCTCAGGGTGCAGAGAAGGGAGGAGGCTCAACAAAAATAAAATATGAAATATCACAATGAAACCATTTTATGCAAATTTAAGAAAACAGTATTTTAGTCATTCCTAATCTCTTTTATTAGCTTTTTTATTGTTGTCCCTATCTTTCATATGTTCTACATTTTTGCAATGTGATCTATACATTTTTTTCTCCTATTTTTTCAGTTTTCTCTTCACCTTCTTGATAGTTTCTTTGCAAGCATGTAGGCTTTAATTCTATCAAAGGTAACTTTTTACTTTGTTTGTGGATTGGGTATCCTGTCTAGAAAGAACACTGCCTGGGCCTGGCCTAGCTTCATAGCATTCGAGACGTTCCTGCCTTACCATTATGACATATACTAAGTTGGAGGTGAACAACAACAAAAAAAAAGCCCTATTTTTTACCTTTCCATACAGCTAAGGCTTAGCCTTATGTTCTATGTTTTCCACTTGTATTCATGCCAGATTTTGAGGACAGGAAAAATCCATTCCAATAGGGGCATTAGCGTTAACATGAGGTAGAGGTACAGATCCATAGCTAAGCCATTGTTGAAAGCTCAGTGTCTCCACTGAAAATCTCCCTTGCAGACATGAATATCCCATTCCTGAAAGAATCCATTCTAGGCTGGAGTACTAACTGGGACACTACTTCCTATTCTAAATGAGAAGAAATAATATGCTACATGTTAACCTTTATCTATAACCAGTTTCCAAATTTTCTAAAACACAATAAAGCACATTTAATAGACTTGCACATCAGGGATGTAAAGTTTGTAAAATGTCCAGGTAATTGCGAGGATGGTTGCTGCCTTACTTTGTAGTACATTGTATCTCCTCTGAGTTGACCCTACATTTTCAAAACCTCTACCTGAGATTCTGACATTAATGATTATATTTGAAACTCAATGTACATACCATATATATGTATGTAAAATATACTAAGGTTGGAGTATATGTATATTTCATGTATATTTCAACTGAACAACTTTCTGTTGCGATATTCTATGGAGTTGATATGCTAAAAGCCAAGAGGCAAACTAACCACAGTGGTTCCTGGCTGTGTTCTTAGCTACTTGGAGGCTGAGACAAGAGGATCAGTTGAGCCCTGCTTTTAAAACCCTCTCCTTTCAAAACAACAATTTTTAAAATTTAAGATTAACTCTACCAGAAAACAATGTAAAACTTGAAAATATTCTGCAGAAGCAAGCCTATGATAATTGAGCACCTGTAGCGTCTGTACAGACTCAAATTTTAAGTAAAATAGAGTGGTTTTCTAACCATGTTCAAGATACCAGGAGTTATATAAGAGCAAAAGGAAAGAAATTCTCCCATTTTCTTTTATCAGATAAGGTCTTCACCTTAAGGAACAGGACAAAATTATTTGATTTCAGTGTTCATATGGGAATTCTAGACCCTAATGCTACCCCTTCTTGTCTCTAGACTATAATTTTTAAAAATAATTTTATTTTTATTTTATATTTATGAGTGTATTGAGTTCATGTAGGTGGGTCCACCCGTGTCATGCAGTGGCCATGAGTATCAGACAAGACCATCAGCTTCCCTGGAACTGGAGTTACAGATGGTTGCTAGCACCACACCACCGTGTGGCTGCTGGGAATCAAATCTGGGTCCTCTGCAAGAACAGCTAGTGCTCTTCACGCTGAGCCATCTCTCCAGCCCCCAGACTATAATTTTTAAAATCTATATTATATGAGAAATAAATTGGATTAAGTATAATTCTAAAATATTTTGTATTATGCTTTGAAATGTTATCATGTAAGCAGTATATATTCAGATAAGTGAAGTAGATTCATCCATGTTCACATCTTTCCTAACTGTCCTACAGTCTCTATCTCAGAAAAATCCAGATGTTTGCTTTTAGAAGTTATGCTTTGATTTTAGTTAGGAAAGCAGTGATTAAAAGATCATTTTAAAGTGAATTTATTTTAATTTTAAAAATGTTAGCATCAAGTATTAAAAGTACACATGAACAATAAAATTGAGATTAATTTTATATCATGCTTGTTTCTGGATGACTATAACAGGAAACGTGCAATGGAAAGATAAATTTGCCAATGTTAATAAGCAAGCCCTCACTGGAGTATTTTTTTTCCTTTTTTAAGCATTATTCTACCACCAGTGACGTCTCATTAGTTCTAAGTGTCCTAATCAATAAGGTCATGAAAGATTGATTTCAGGAGCTGTCATTGTGTTTATGACAAGAAACATGTTGAGTCATTTATAGAAGGAGCAGTAATTCTCCTGTTAACTAGCAAGTCAAGGAAGCAGCAACCCTTTCTTCCACGTCTTTGGGTGGTGAGGAGAATGACGACGTTGTTTATCACTGACAGAGTAAGAGACTAACACTGCTAATTGAATTTTCCTAAAGAGAACAAAAATATGCCATTCTGTGGGGAGAAGGCTAGAAGGAGCAAATCCATACAAGTCTCTAATATGTTTTAAGTTGGCTGCATTTATTTTCCTCTGCTAATGGACTAGGATTGATACCAAATTGTCCTAAAAATATATATATAAGGTTGATGATAGTACCTTCTTTCTACTTAAGATTTGTAAAATTACCTACAAATATTTCAAATACAGTATATTTGTGACTTTAAATTTTAAGAATAAAGCATTATAGTTTTCGTTAAAATAATGTGTTCTAGCGGTTAAGAGCACCGACGCTCTTACAGAGGACCCGGGTTTGATCCCCAGCACCCACATGGCAGCTGAGAACCGTCTGTAACTCCAATTCCAGGAGAACTCCAGTTCCAGGGGAATCCGAGACCCTCTTCTGACCTCCGCGGCATTGCACGACAAGGGTGCACAGACCTACATGCAGACAGTACATTCATACACATGCAAAAATAAATAATAATAAAAAATAAAAATAAAATAAAATAATGTGTTCTATAGACTATGTAGCATACAGATTTCTTCATTCTTTATGAGTATGAAAGGACCATATGGCATTCTGTTGCGCCAGGTTACTAAATTGATTTGGCTAGTCCTCGCCTTGGAGACTTTGAGGTTTGTAACAGTTTTGTTTTTTTTTTTTAAGAAAAGTAACATGTATTATTAGAATACATATAACATATGTTCATTATTTTTAAATTATACACCATAAAAGTATAAAAAACAATAAATGAAAGCCCCCACATCCACCTTAGCCTTTCTCTTCATATATAAAAAACATTGCCTATTTTTCTGTGTATATTCCTGTGGCTATATATTTAAGATGTTTTTCTCATTTATATATACATGCATATCTATATTTTTAACTTGTCAGTATATTAAAATATTCTGTATCAGCTGGTGAAGATCTATGTAATTCATCTTATTTCAAAATGATTACTGGAAATGATTTACATAAATAATCCACCCAAAAGAGAAACTTTACCCTTAGAAAATTTATAAAGACTGCATAGTATTATTGATTTACTGTATCATTCACTTATTTTAAAGTTTCTCTATTGATAGATGCTTGATTTGGTTGTTTGGATATTTTGTTTCCTCAGTGTCTTAAACATTCCTATATTTGTCCAGCTGGGCTGGACTTGGGCTTATCTTACTAGGGTAGATTGACTAGATATGAAGTTGAAATTTTGATTTTTTTTAATTTGTTAATTTAACATACAAAGTAATGATTTCATTCTGGCATTTTTGTTAATATATGTCACTATCCCTTATTCTTTCCCTGC
This sequence comes from Rhizomys pruinosus, assembly GCA_009823505.1. Taxonomy (NCBI): domain Eukaryota; kingdom Metazoa; phylum Chordata; class Mammalia; order Rodentia; family Spalacidae; genus Rhizomys; species Rhizomys pruinosus. Next base: position 115,520 of record VZQC01004516.1, read on the forward strand.
TCTCCTCCCTCATTTTCCCCTGCCCTCTTCTTACTGGTCCCCTTTACTCCCTTAAGTTGTGCCCTTCTGCTTTCCGGTCACATGTGCTCTGGTCAACTCTTTAAATTCCCTCCCTTTCCCTTATCAAGGTCTTCATCTTCACTTTATGACCTACACATAGTCACATACACTTAACTATACATATGTTACATGTTCATGTATGAATTTAAATTTAGTATCTGATACAATAGAAAATAATTGTCTCCAGTTTCATTTGTTTTCCTGGATATGTTCATTTTTCTTCATGGCTGAATAAAATTCCATTCAGTATAACGTGTCACATTTTCTTTACCATTCATCTGTTTATGGACAGTTAGGCTGATTCAGTTTTCTGGCTATTGTAAATAATGTGGCAGTAAACGTGGATATGCAACAAATACTACTATGGGTATGCTGCCATAGAATCCTTGATGTAAATATCCAGGAGGGTCATAGTTTGGTCATATGATAGTTGTATTTCAGTTATCTGAAGAACCTCCACACTGGCTTCTACAATGGCTATACCAGTTTATATTTCCAATAGCATTGTGTGAGGATTCCTTTCCCAAAACATCTTCACCAGTGTTTATTGTCTTTTGTTTTCTTTTCTTTTTGTAAAAAGCTTTGTTTATTTTATTTTATTATGTGTATGAATGTACTGTCTGCATGTAGGCACACCTGTGTTGTGCAGTGCTGCAGAGGTCAGAAGAGGACGTCAGATTCCCCTGGAACTGGAGTCAAAGACAGTTCTCAGCCACCATCTGGGTGCCGAGGACCGGGGATCGAACCCAGGTCCTCTGCAAGAGCAGTCAGCATTCTTAACTGCTAGGCCATCTCTCCAGCCCGTCTTTTTTTCTTTTTTAAGATCTTTAAAAATTATGTGTATATGGCAAGGGGCTGTGCACATGAGCACAGGTGGCCACAGAGTCCAAAGGGGGCATGGAGTCTCCTGGAGCTGCAGTGCAGATGATTTATGAGCCACACAACATGGTTGCTGGGAACCAAACTTGGATCCTCTGCCTACATGTATGTCTATGTACCACCTGTGTGCCATGCCCACAGAGGCCAGAAGGAAGCATGCGATCTCCCAGAACTGGAGTTATAAGTGGTTACAGTTAGCAGCCATGTGAGTGCACCCAAGTCCTCTGCAAGATCAACCAGTGTTCTTAGCCCTCATTTTACAGTTCTTTATGATCTAGGGTAGTAATCCCCTTTTGACATCTAGCCTGCAGCCTTTTCCCATTCTGTAGGCTAACTCATCATTCTGCTGTCATTTTGATAATTCCTAGGATTATTTTCTGTCTTATTGCGTAGTGTCTAAAAGTAAGAAAGAGAACCATAGACACATAGCAGCTTCTAATGTGTAGATAATCCCTTGACTGCTGGGTCTGCTTGATATCTCAGATTCCTGTTCGTTGGGTGATGTTTTGAACAGTCCAATCCCAGAGGGAAAAGGCTAGTCTTGATTTTTGCCTTGTGCTCCTAACTTTTTTCAACAATCAAAAATATTAGCAAATAGGGGATTTGCTGGGCTGAAACCGTTGCACCAATCTTGCTGGGCATTTGTCCAGTATTTTTGTAGGTTTCATTTAAAGAAACAACGTGAGACAGTTCATGTTTCAGCACTCCTCCCTTTTGCGAGAGGCCCTGTTCTTTCTTTTTCTTTTGAGATCACCACATCATGGAAAAGTCCTATGTATGGCATGCATAGTTCTGGTCAGCTGACCAGAGAATGAGAACGCCATAATACCTTCTCCACTGTAGCCAAGAGACAGAGACTACAGGAGATGACAGCCATGACATCACAGTGGAATGCCCACTGGGAGTCTCAGTTTTCTGATTGGAAACCTACATAGCAAAATAAAACACTGAAAACATTCTTAGAAGACCGGGTTATATGCTCTTTCTTCTGGAAGCCTTCCCCACAGGTTGCCCAGTTGCACCCAGGCACACCACACCCTGAGTCACTCTGGAAGAGCGAACCCTCCTTCTAAGCCTTCTCCATTGATGGTTACTTTTCTCATAGCTTATGGTCAGTTCTTTAGAATTATGTTAGAACTTTTAAAAAGAAAACACAGCATTGGGTAATTCTTTCCTTTTTTGTTTCTGTTTGAATTTCTTTATTTGTTTTTGTGTGATAGCATCTTACTATGCAGCTCAGGCTGGCCTCAATCTCACCATGTGGCCCAGGTTGACCTTGAGTCCACAGGAACCCTCCTGCCTCTCCTTCCAAGCACTGAGAGTATAGGCACATACCACTATACCTGGCTGTATTTTCATTTTTTAGTATAAAAAGAAAAAGATACCTCAGTCCACATAGACCAAAGAAATAAAATTCTCCACTCATAATTCTGCAGTATAGCCAAAGTTGAAAGTATTCTCACTTCAGAGTATTCAGTGCTTGTTTGTCTCATGAACTCACTGAGTGTTTGAGAATCCTTCAGTCTTAGTCCCTGGAATATGCCTGACTTGTTACTGGATGCTCTCTAAAGACACACCAAAGAAATCACAGAATGAATAAATGGATGAGATTATTCAGTTAACTCAGGAAAATGTAGCATACTAATGGCATTTGTATATTGAAAGGGTTTTTTTTTTTTTTTGGTTTAGAAAAATCAGATTTGCTATTCTTTAGGGATAGAATGAAAAATGGACCAAAATACTCAGTTTCATATAATATGCATTATTAAGAAAGCTCCCTTGCCTATAGATTATGCAATTAATTAAGTTAGTTATTGATGAAGACTATGAACTTGTTTTCATTTTGTGGTTAGTTTAGGGATTTTTGTACTGGGCATTGGGGGTAAAGTCATCCATGATCTACTTTTCTACATTTTGGGGCTAGGGCACATTTGGTGGAAGAAGCTAGAAAAATACAGTCCTGGGCAAATAAACTGTTCCTACCAAGTACTTTGCTTATCTGAGGCTATGCCAGTGTATCCAATATCTAAGGTAGAAAAAAAGTGAGTCTGAGTACGTGGCTGGAAATGCCACAAGGGCGACTGGGGGGAACTGAAGCAGATAAAAGTGAGGTTATGGATTTGACTGTTAGAATTGGGCATGGTGGCACACACCTATAATCCCAGCACCTGGGACGACACCTGCTGAAGCAAGACAGTTGCTGAAAGTTCAGTGCCAGCCTGGGCAACAGGGTGCAACTTTATCTTAAAATACAAAACAAAAAAGTTAGAGTTAGGTGGACTAGAGAATGGCATTGTGTTCCTTGTTTGGGTAGTACTATATGTGCTTGGGGATCTCTGGAAGGTTTCTTTTTAACATCTTTACATATACATATTCATGTATCTCTACATGCATGCAAATGGATACATCTGAACTTGTATTCATATGCTTTTGGAGAGCAGATATTGATATCAGGTGTCTCCTTAGTGGCTCTCCACCATCCCAGTCACAGAGGCTGGTCACTGCACTGCTTGTTTCTGGGTGCTGTGCTAGAGATCCACGGTCAGTTTCTATGCTTCCCTGGAACACCTACTGAACTGTCTCCCCTATTCCATCTTTGGCAATTTAAAGGAAACCATAGAAAGCTTGACATACTGCTAATATTCTGTGAGAAATTATCGGAACTAATCTTTTGGAATCACTAAACTAGGTAAACAAATTCATCATTTTTTTCTTTGATTCTATAATTCCATGTTTAAAGATAAATATTTGATAGAAGGATCTGATTTTAAATAGATTTGTTACCATTTCTTGAAGTGGCATCCATCCCCTTTGAACACTGAATTTAGAAACAAAAAATCAATTTGTTTTTTATGTTGAAAGTCATTATTAATTTCTAAGTATATGTAGCCCAGGAATAAAGATATAGAGGTAATACACATTTATAGACTAATATAAAAAATCCAGCCAGCAATATTCTAACTTCATAAATTATTAACTTATAATTTATAAATATAATTTACCTTAACCTTATAATTTATAATATAGTAGACATTGACTTATAGTGCAATATTAAGATTTCAAGATAAAGTCCTCAAAAGAATTGTTAATTCCATTAGAATTACATGACTTTCATGAAAGTTATGCAAAGAAATAATAAAAATAACAATTATAGCACATAAAATCAAAATGAAAGGGATTCATTATAGTTTATCACAAATAGTCACAAATTTTATTCTACACTCTTCCACTTACAAAAATCATTGAAATGCAGAAAGTAAAATGAATATGTCTTAGTCTTCTCCAATTTGAATTTGTCCTTAAAAGAGAAATATTTACACCCTTTTGTACTGACTCCTAATCCTTTTATTTCTCATATTACTTATTCTTGCCTGAACTAAGCTGAGACCATGTCTTTAGTGCGTATTTTTGAAGACTGATGACAACATTTATGACCTCCCAGAGCTGCTCCCTTGGTGACCACTAATGGTTTATCCAGTGTCAAACAAGATCTTTGTTTTCTTGATTTTAGATAAATTTGCAGTCCACTGCTTCACTAGTCATGATGTCAGTTGTTTACATTTCAGCAAAATGTTTGTCGGAACTTTCAAATACAGGGGAACTGTAGACAGACGGTGTTTATCACATTGCAAAGACTGTCAGAAACTGTTGGCCTCAACATAACTGAGTCAAACCCAGTGTTTACATTTTAATCTGCAAACTGTCAGGCCTGCTTAACATAGTGACCAGTTCCAGCACAATAAGATGAACAGCATGGAATTCTTTTATATATTGCTCTGAGTTAGCCCTTGAAAAACATATTTTACAGTGATGTTGCCTAAAGGGCGGGAAGAAGAGATTACAGCAGAAAAACTGACAGTACTACTATTTCTGAAGTGAATTGACAGAATTCACATGTAGACTGTGTCTTCTGTGCTGATAGTGTTTCCTACCATCCCTAAGTTAATCAGAAAAAAATCTGTGTTTGACAGGTAGATAGAGGAAGAATTTAAGAAAAGAGAAGTAGCACTGTACTTGCATAGTGGTCTTGTCAATTATAGCTAATTAAAGACTGTCAGTTTCATACATTTATTCCATCAGTTATTGAGCAGAGATAAGGGAAATGTATAAACAAATTAATATTGCCTTATATGTGTCCATAAATCATATATGTATATAAATGTTCAATTTTACTGATATTCTTCCTTCCTGAATGCCTACATACCATTCTTTCCCCAGAATGCTCACTCCTCAAAGCCAACCTCTACTTATTCTTCAAAATATCTCAGTAATCTCTACAAAGAACGTTTCCCTAGTCATCTGTTTAATTCAGCATCTTTGTCCAGCTTCCTCATAGCTGTATAATATATCATTTCCTCTGTATAGTAGTAGTTACTCATGTCATGTTTGTTTCCTCTACTAAGTTCCTAAAAGGTAAAAACTGTTTTATTTAAACAGATATCATTAATGAAAAACATATAACAGGGTCCAATAAATGTTGCATTATTTAATTTAGGATATTATTCTCCTGCTGCACACTGCTAATATTCATGACCCTTTTGTGTGCTCTTTCCTTCTCCATCTCCCTAAGGTCATCATCATCATATGTAATGCCTGCACCTCTCGTCCTTTCTGCATTTCTTGGTGGAGATATTTCTATTATAGGCCCACATTTCCTCTGGATATCTGTGGATGGTATTTTCAAGATGCATTTTCTTCAAAGCTTATGATCAGTTCCATCCTTAATGTTACAGAGTTGATGTGTACTATAGGCCCCAGAGTATTTTTGAAAAGTGAATTAGTATTGGGGCTGGGGAGATGGCTCAGTGGTTGAGAGCGCCGACTGCTCTTACAGAGGACCTGGGTTCAATTCCCAGCACCACATGGCAGCTAAGAACAATCTTTAATTCTAGTTCCAGGGGAATCCGACGCCCTCTTCTGACCGTAGCATTGCATGACACGGCTGCACCAACCTACATGCAGACAGTATACTCATACACACAAAAAATAATAAATAAAAAAGAAAAGTGAATTAGTGTTGTAGAAATTGACAAATGAAAAGTCAGCATTAGCCTGTAGACCAGAAAAGAGACAACAAACAGTATGCTAAAGAAGAGAGGAAAAAGTGATGGGAAGAAAATCTTTCAGAGCTTGAATACTAGTCATCTGCTTCCCCTTGTGATGAGAGAGCAGTGCCTGGAGATGAAACTTGGCTCCTTGCCTCAGGTCATCATTACCTGGTGTGTGACCTGGCAGATGACAGCTCCCTTCAGCTTCACTGTTTTCTATGAAGTAGTTTGTTTTCTTAAAACTTGTCATCTTTTAGTTTTTTATTTTATTTTTACTTTATGTTCATGAGTGTTTGCCACCATGTATGTAAGTATACCACATGTGTACAATGCCTACAGAAGCCAGAAGGCAGCATTGGATCCCCTGGACCTGGAGTTATGGTCATTTGTTAGTCACCATGTAGGTGTTGGCGTAAACCCAGCTTGTCTACAAGAGCAGCAAGTCTTCCTAACCACTGAACCATCTCTCTGGCCTCTGAATTAGAAATGTGGAGGCCTCTTTGTCTTCCTAATGTTGGCCTCTTTTTTTCCTGTCTTTCGTTTTTTGGGAATTTCATACAATATATTTTTATTATATTCCCCATCTCTCTTTCAACTCCTCCCAGATTTCCATCCCTACTTCCCTACCCACCCAACTTTGTGTCATCATTTTTTTAACCCATCAAGTCCAGTTTTTGCTGCCATAATACTCTTAGTTACATGGCCATCTACTGAACCATGGTTGCCCTATCAGAAGTCACACCCGTAAAGAAAACTGACGCTCCCTCTCCCACCAGCTGTCAGTTGCCAATAGCTCCTCAGCTAGCAGTGAGATTTCGTGTCCACCTACCCCCTCCATACTGAGATTTTGACTGACTGGAGCTTGGGTAGGTCTTATGCATGATGCCACTGTGTGTAACTGCCCTGTTGTGTGCAGGAAACACCGTTTCATTGTAGTCATCCACCACCACTGGTTCTTGCAGTCTTTCTACCATCTATTGTGCAGTTGTAGCCGAGTTTTAGGAGGAGGTAGTGTGGTGTAGATAGCCCTTATAGTCTCTTATTCTCTGCAAGTTGACCAGTTGTGGGTCTCTGTGTTAATTTTCATCTGTAAAAAGAAGCTTATCTGATAAGGATTGGAGATGTTCTGATCTATGGGTATAATGACTTAGTTTAATACTATGTATGTAAATTCTCCCCTGTGGTCTATGACCTGTCTAGAAAGTTCTTGTCCCCCAAAATGGTGCCTGGTATGGCTTCTGTCTTGTGAAGTGGGCCTTAAATCCAATCAGAAAGTGGTCAGTTGCTCCCATAACATCCATGCCACTATTGCACTGGTGAGCACATCTTGCCAGGACAGTCTTTATTGTAGCTCAGAGGGTCCACACCTAGGTAAGACTGATGAATACTTTTCTCCTGTGGTAGCATGGATAATGCCTTCCAGCATTATGAAGGCTAGGGAGCAGATATGAATCTTCAAGATTAATATCAGCTTGATTTTTTCCATGTTCTGTGACTCCAGCTTGTGATATCTTCAGCAATAGGGTCTTACTGTCATGTCCTGGAGCATAAGCAAGAGCAATGGCAGTATCCTGTAGTGAGGTCCCATAGCTGACCCCTAAACATTACAGGTAACCTTGGACTGTTACAGAGAGGTGAGAGTCACATAACTGATTTACTGGTGAACTTATTTCGAAGGCTGGGTTACTTTTAATTAGGTTATGTCTCTGTGGTGGTTTCTGGAACCAAGCTGTGGAAGCCTCCTCCCTTCTGAAAAACACAGCCATAGCAGATGAGAAGTTTAAAGTTATTATTTGACTAAAAAAGTGAAGCATTGTTGGATTTCAGGGCAATAGTTACATCATTCAAACAAGATTTAATGGTTTTCCCCTTGCATTGCATCAGAGCACAATTACAGAAAAGTTGCACATGGGTTAGACAGTTTTCAAAAAGAAGAATCAAAAAAGTTGGTGGAATCTCAGAGTAGATACTCCATTTCTTTCTCCAGTCTTAAGATATTAATAGTAATGATTTTTTGTAGATTTTGTCACCCTTTTCCTCATATGAGTAGATCTTCTTGGCAGACATGTCTACATGTGGGCTAGTATGAGGATGAAGACAGAGAAGCTAAGGGTATGTGCTGATATGTGCTGGAACTTATAGTCAGTGAAAGAAAAGGTGTGCATTGAGCTGCATGCATAGCAGTCTGTACTTTTCTACCCTGATACCAATGGTACAATAAATGCACTGATTGAAAGAGTATATTCACAACCCAGTCCATTCAATTCATTTAGTATTCTAAAAATTGATAGATAGGTGTATAGCTCTCTATGAGATGTTGCAGGCTACCTTTACTCAATGCCAGAAGATATAGGGAAATAAAAGATAATATCTCTAAGCAGTTTCATTAAATTGATGCATACTAACAATCACAATTAATATGTACTGGGTACCAGGTACCATTTCAAGTTTTTAATATATATTAAACACATTTATCCTCATAGCAACTCTGTTGCTTTTATCATCCTTATCCTAAAAGTGAGGAGACTTGACAGCAGCATGTATCCAAGATTCAACATCAAATATGTACTGAACTGCTGTCAGACTTCATGCTTTTAATCACTACAATAAAGTTAACTAGTTGGTATTTTATTGTGTTGCCTCTTACTGAAACATGAATCTGGATATGCTGTCACTAATTCCCTCTCAGAGAACATTATATTCTCTCTCTCTCTCTCTCTCTCTCTCTCTCTCTCTCTCTCTCTCTCTCTCTCCTTCTTCTCCCTCCCCCACTTCCTAGCTGCCATTAGTGATTTACTTTGCACCACTTTATGCTCCACACCATGATCCTCTGTCTCACCACAGGCCCAAAGTGGTGGACAAACAACTGTGGACTGAAACTGTGATCCAAAATAAGCCTTTCCTTTTTAAAAGTCATTTATCTCAGCTATTTTGTAACAGCAGTAAAAGCGGACAAACCCAATTATGATAAAATGTATAAAATTACTTTCAGATCATATGACTAAAGTAATATGAAACATTATTTTCATGTTTAGACTTGGGTTCTATCTCTAATGTATTACATTACATATATGCTAAAATTCCAAAATCTGAAAAAAAGTCTGAACCATTTCTGTCATTTAGGCATTTCAGATATGGACTCTTCAGTCTGTCCATACTTAATACATACTGATAATGAGTTCCAGAAACATCCCATTCACAGAAACATGCATTCTAGTTCTCCTGTACAAACTCAGAAACTCAGTTGTCAGTTCTCAAACTCATCACATTCAATTGTTTAAAAAAAAAAAAAAGATGAGGGGCTGGAGAGATGGCCTAGCAGTTAAGAGCACCGACTGCTCTTGCAGAGGACCCAGGTTCGATCCCCAGCACCCACATGGCATCAGAGAACCATCTTTGACTCCAGTTCCAGGGGAATTCGACTCCCTCTTCTGACCTCTGCAGCATTGCACGACATGGGTGCACAAACCTACATGCAGACAGTACATTCATACACATTTAAAAAAATAATAAATTAAAAAAATGAACAGAATACTGAGTAAGACAGTATGAGAGGGTGTTAATTTGCCACTCTCACTTTAACATAGATACTTTCTGGCAATGAAAGCCAGTATATGATGCTTTAAATTTTTCCCATTTCTCTGACCACATTTAGATGGTTTTGACATCCAAGATTCAGAACATGAGCCACAAATAGTGCCCATTGCTTGTTCAAAAGAGTGCAGTGACTAAAAAGTAAATTGTATGACCAAGAGCAATATTTACTTGTGGGTCATTGAAAACCACTGAATACCTGTCATTGAAACATAAAGATAAGTTTAGCATATTGATAATTTAGTTCATAAAGACCTTATATAATATATGTGACAGTTTTTACTTTAGAAGAACTTTTTGGTTTTAGTTTTGTTAAATAAAGTACTTTTATTGATGGTTTGTGTATTTCATATATCATTTTTCAGTCTAGTTTAGACACATTCCCCTTTCCATGCCCCCCCACCCCAGTTCATGCATTCTGCCATACATGTCTTGCATCTTTTTCTCAGTCTTTTTAAACTTTTTCTGTGCAGAGGTTTATTGTTTGGGGCAGAATTTAACTGTTTCAGTCAGTTCTTTGACCCAATCCTTATGTTGTTGTTGTTCCCTCCCATTTGCATTGCTCCAAAATATGCCTATATAAACATCACATATATACCAAAATTTTGACCTCCAAAAATAAACTGTATGTTAATTCCAAAATATGTTTAGGAATTCACATTTTCTCTTTAATTTTATATTTTAAAATATGAATACATACCTTCCATCCATATACTGCAATTACAATGTCTGAAAATAAGTGGTAGGTTAATTCTAGGGCCAGTTAAGGGATTCACCTTATAACAGCACAGTTGCTTTCAGATAAAAAGAAATGTAACATTAACATTGCTCAGTTTGCTTTACAACTAGGGATTTGGTGCTAGCATCCATGTATGAGGGATACCGTTCATCATTTGTTTTTCTGGGACTGTGTTACCTCACTTCACATAATGGCTTCTAGTTCCATCCATTTGCCTGCAAAGTTCATGATGTCATTTTTCTTTGCTGCTGCATAGAACTCCATAGTATAGATGTACCACATTTTCTTTATCCACTCATCGATTGAGGGGCACTTGGGTTGGTTCTAGCTCTTCACTATTGTGAAGAGAACTGTGATAAACATAGCTGTGCATGTATCTCTGCAGTAGGATGAGTCTTGTGGGTATATACCCAGGAGTGGTATGACTGGGTCAGGTGGCAAGCCCATTTTGAGTTTTTAGCAGTTCTCCACACTGCTTTCCATAGTGATTGTACAAGTTTACATTCCCACCAGCAGTGGATGAGTGTTCCCCTTCCCTACAACCTCTCCAGCATTTGGTGTCTTTTCAGTTTTCAGACTGAGATGAAATCTTACAGTGTTTTTAATTTGCATTTCCTAATTATTAGCAATGTTGAACACCTTTTAAGATGTTTCTCAGCCATCTTCCTCACTGCTGAAGTCTTTGTTCAGCTCTTCACTCCATCTTTTGAGTGGGTCATTTGTTTTCTTCTTTGTTTTTTGAGTAGTTTATATATTTTGGATTTTAATGCTCTGTCAGATGACTCATGGGTGAAGGTTTCTTCTCACTCTGTGGGTTTTCTCTTCACTTCATTCATTGTTTCTTTCACTATACAAAAGCTTTTGAGTTTAATGAGGTCCCACCTGTCAATTGTTGACCTTATTTCCTGCACAGCTGCTGTCTGGTTTAGAAAGTATTCTCCTACGCCTACACCTATGTCTTGTAGGTTGCTTGCCAGAGTTTTCTTCTATCACCTTCAGAGTTTCAGGTTTCATGTTGAGGTCTTTGATCCATTTGGAGTTTATTTTTGTACAGGGTGAGAGGTAGGGGTTTAATTTTGTTCTACAAATGGTGATCCAGTTTTGCCAGCACCATTCTCTGAAGATGCTATCTTTCCTCCAATGACCTTTCTTGGACCCTTTGTCAAGTATGAGGTGGATAAAATGTATGTGCTCAAGTTGGGTTCTTCAATTTTGTTCCATTGATCAACGGGGTCTGTTTTGTTCCAGTAGCAGGCTGTCTTTATGACTATAGCCCTGTAATGTAGTTTGAAGTCTGATAAAGTGATCCCCCCTGTATTGCACTTTACTCTCAGGATTGCTTTAGCTATTCAGGGTCTTTTGTTTTTCCATATGAATTTAAGGAATTTTTTCCCCAAGTCTATGAAGAAACTCATGGGGATTTTAATTGAGATTTTGTTGAATTGGTATATTAATTTGGGTAGAATGGACATTTTTACTATATTAATTTTTCCAATCCATGACCATGGGAGGTCTTTCCATCTTCTGATGTCTTCTTCAGTTTCCTTCTTCAGTGGTTTAAAATTTTTGTTGTAGGCATCTTTGGTGTCTTTGATTAGGTTTGTTCCTAGGTCTGGGGGGGGGGACTATTTTTGTTTTTGTTTTTTGAGGCTGTTGTAAGTGGGAAGGTCTCCTTATATTCCTTCTCTAGTTGCTTGTTGTTGGTGGTGTAAAGAAAAACTACTGATTTTTCTAGGTTAATTTTGTATCCCACCACTTTACTGAAACTCTTAATTGTTTCTAGAAGTTTTCTGGTGGAGTTTTTAGCATCCCTTAGGTAAACTATCATATCATCTGCAAAAAGGGATAGTTTGACTTCCTCTTTTCCAATTAGTACTCCTTTAATTTCCCTTTCTTGCCTTATTGCCCTAGCAGCATTTCAAGCACTATATTGAAGAGGAGTGGTGATAGGGAACAGCCTTGCTGGGTTCCCACCTTTAAGGGGAATGCTTCTAATTTTTCTCCATTTAGGATGATATTGGCAGTGGGTTTGTCATATATGGCTTTGGTTATGCTGAGGAATATTCCCTTCAGTCCAGTTCCCTCTAGGATGCTAGATCTTGTCAAAGGCTTTTTCTGCATCAATTGAGATGATCACGTGATTTTTGTCTTTCAGCCCATTTATGTGTTTAATGATATTTATTGACTTATGTATGTTGAACCATCCCTGCATCTCTGGTATGAATCCAACTTGGCCATGATGGATAATCTTTTTGATATGGGTCTGAATGTGGTTTGCAAGTATTTTGTTGAGAATTTTTGTATCTATGTTCGTTAATGAGATGGGCTTATAGTTTTCTTTCTTGTTTGGGTCTTTGCCTGGTTTTGGTATTACAGTGATGCTGGCTTCATAGAAGGAATTTGGGAGATTTCCTTCTGCTTTTATCCTTCTGAACAGTTTGAGTACTAATGGTTGTAAGTCTTCTTTAAATGTTTTATAGAAATCTCCTATGAAACCATCTGGCCCTGGGCTTTTTCTTAGTTGGGAGGTTTTTTATTACATTTTCAATTTCCTCAAATATTATGGGTCTGTTTAAACTGTCAGTCTCTTCTTGGTTAAGCTTTGTTGAGTTCCAGGATTTCAGATATTCATCCATTTCTCCTAGGTTTTCAAATAGGTTTTTGAAGTATTCCTGTATGATTGTCTGGATCTTTTCATTGTCTGTTGTGATGTTTCCCTTTTCATCACAAATACTATTGATTTGGAGTTACTCTTTCTTTCTTTTGGTTAACTGGGATAGAAGTCTGTCTACCTTGTTTATCCTTTCCAAGAACCAGCTTTTGGATTCATTGATTCTTTGTATTGTTTTCTTTGTGTCTGTTTCATTGATTTCTGCTCTGGTTTTTGTTTTTAGTTCCTGTCTGTTGGGTTTAGTGTTTACTTGTTTTTGTTTTTCAAGTGTTTTTTGTGCAGTATTATATCATTTATTTGTTCCCTTTCTGGTTTTTTTTTTTTTTTTTTTCTTTTGTCCCTTTTCTGGTTTTTTTTTTTTTTGATGTGGGCACTTAGGGCTATAAATTTCCCGCTTAGGACTGCTTTTAAAGTATCCCACAGGTTTTATTGTGTTGTATTGTCTTTTTCATTTAGTTCCATCAATACTTTTATTTCATTCTTTATTTCTTCCCTGACCCATTCATTATTCAGGATTGTGTTGTTTAGACTCCATGTGTTCTTATAGATAGTAGGGCTTATTCTGGTGTTCATATTGAGCTTTATGGCACTGTTGTCTGATAGAATGCATGAAAATAATTTCAGTCCTTTTGTATTTGTTGAGATATCTTTTGTGTCCCAATATGTGATCAATTTTGGAGAATGTTCCTTGGGGTGCTGAGTAGAAATTTTATTCTCTAGTGTTTGGGTAGAATATTTTATAGATTTCTGTGTGGTCCATTTGTTTAGTTCTGATGTCTCTCTATTTTTTGTCCAGTTGATCTATCCAAGGGGCTCAGTGGGGTATTGAAGTCCCCCAGTGTTAGTGTGCTGGTATTAATTTGTGTCTTGAGGTCCTGCAGAATTGTGTTTATAAATTCAGTCCACCTGAGTTTGGTGCATAAATGTTTAGGATTGTAAAATCTTCATTGTTAATTATTCATTTCATAAGGATGTAATGGCCCTCTTTGTCTCATCTGATTAATTTTACTCTGAGATCTATTTTGTGTGATATTAGAATAGCCACTCCTGCTTGCTTTTTGGTACCATTTACTTTGGAATATTTTTTTCCATCCTTTCATGTTAAATTGATGTCTGTCCTTGAGGGTGAGATGGGTTTCTTGTAGACAGAATATAGATGGATTGTTCCTTTAAATCTTTTTTTTTTTACGTGTATGAATGTACTGTCTGCATGCAGGTTTGTGCACCCTTGTCATGCAGTGCCACAGAAGTCAGAAGAGGGTGTTGGATTCCCCTGGAACTGGAGCCAAAGATGGTTCTCAGCCGCCATGTGGGTGCTGGGGATTGAACCCTGGTCCTCTGCAAGAACAATTGGCGCTCTCAACCGCTAGGCCATCTCTCCAGCCCGGATTCTGTTTCTTAATCCATTCTCCTAGTCTATGTCTTTTGATTGGGGACTTTAGACCATTAATATTTAAGTTTATTATTTAGAGATATGTGTTGCTTCCTTTCAACTTATTTTCTGTTTGCATTCTTGGTCTTAGTTTATATTTTCACAGTTATACTTTTATTAATTTCTCTCTCTACCTGCTTGGGGATAGTTGCTCCTTTCCTCTGTTCTTTGAATAACTTTGAGTATTTTCTGAAGGGTTGGTTTTTTTGGACATGTATTTTTTTTTAATTTTTTAAATTTATTTTCGTATGTGTATGAGTGTACTGTTTTGCATGTAGGTTTGTGTACCCATGTCGTGCAGTGCTGTGGAGGTCAGAAGAGGGTGTCGGATTCCCCTGGAACTGGAGTTAAAGACGGTTTTCAGCCACCATGTGGGTGCTGGGGATTGAACCCGGGTCCTCTGCAAGAGCAGTCAGCACTCTTAACTGCTAGGCCATCTCTCCAGCCCCAGGACATGTATTCTTTCATCTTATTTATGTCATGAAAAAATTTTCTTTCTCCAAGTATAATTGACATTTTTGCTGGGTATAGTAGTCTGAGTTGGCATCTAAAGTCCTTTAGCACTGGGAATACTTTGGTCCACATTCTCTGGCTTTCATAGTTTACACTGAGGAGTCAGCTGTAATTCTGATGCGTTTCCCTATATGTAATTTGTTGTTTTCTCTTTTGGCTTTCAGTATTTTGTCTTTGTTTTGAGCATCTAGTGTTTTAACTATGGTATGGTATGGGTAATTTCTTTTGTGGTCTTGTCTATTTGGTGTTCTATGTGCTTCTTATATTTGTATTGGTTTGTCTTTTTTCAGTTTGGGGGAATTTTCTTCTGTTATTCTGGTGAAGATCTGATCAATACCATTGTCTTCGGATTCTTCTCCTTCCTCTATCCCTATGATGTGGAGATTTGGTCTTTTCATAGAATATCCACATTTCCTGCTTGTTCCACTCTTCTGGGTTTGTTTTTTTTTTTTCATAATGTTTACTTGAGTATTCTAGTTGTTCCATGTTATCCTATAGGTTTGATATTCTTTTTTCTGCTTCATTCTGCTTCTGAGGCTTTTTCCCATCTTTTCCTGTTGATTGGATGAGTGTTCAATTTCCTTTTTCATTTCATCCTATGATTTCTTTAGTATTTCCACTTTCTTTTGGAGTTTATTCTCTTCTTGTAGCTCCTTGCTTCACTGGTCAGTTTCTTTTTTCATTTCAGCATGGGATCTTTTCAGTGTTTTCACTTCTTTCTGGAGTTTGTCCTTCTCTCCCTCTAGTTCTTTCTAGAGTTAATCATTCTCTCCCCTTCTAGTTCCTACTTGGGTTTTTCATTTTCTTCCCCCATAGTTCTTTGAATATGTCTACAATTGTTTTAGAAGAACTTTTTTACCTCTATGAAAAAGCATAATCTCCCCCCCACCTCCCCCCAAGATAAAAATGGCCAAGCATGGTGGCCATTTTAATCCCAGCACTGGGGAGGCAGAGGCAGGTGGATCTCTGTGAGTTCAAGGCCAGCCTGGTCTACAGAGAGAGTTCCAGGACAGCCGGGGCTACAGGGAGATCCTGTCTCAAACACCAAAAAAAAAAAAATCATAATCTGCATTATGTGGTATGTTCTTTAAAAGCATGTTTCTCAGCCTGAAAACCATGTCCAAATAGATCCTTAGGAGACAGATCATTTTCTATCAACTGTAAATGTCTAAATAATGTGTCAGATCCTACCCATAAAGCACATTAGTCTAATAACTGACTTTAGACAAGTAAAAATTACAGTGCTATGAGCTACCCAATAATGTCTCATTGCTTCTATTCTGGCTACTTTCAGTCTGCTCTTTATACAGCATTGAGAGTGATTCATAAACCAGGCTACTCACGTCCCCCACTCAGTACCCTCCAATTGGCTCCTCACCTTTTTTGGGATAAAAATTGAAGTTCTACAATGATCTAGAAAGCTTGAACTTACTCTACTCTCTGTGTCTACAGCTCTGACCTCACCTCTTACCACTGCTCCTTGCTCACTCAGTTGAAGCTTCAGACCTTGCTATTCTTCAGCCTTATGCCCTTGACATTTACTCTTCCCACTGCTGGAAAGCTTTTCCTTCAGATAGCTACCATGGTTTATTCTTCAACTTCCTTCAAGTCTTTACACAAATGTCATCTTCTCAGAAGAGTTCTGTTTTAAATTGCTTTGTTACTGACTTTATATCTCAAACAACACAAAATTAAGGAATTTTGTCAGTGCTTAGCAAGTATGTATTCAGTCAGTCTCTGGATAAAAATTAATTCAAGATGCTTTGGGAGCTAAGACCTGGTCATAGATATCAGAGAAGACATTTAACTTACAATGAAGCTAATATTTCTCATTACATGTAGGAATAGCAAAGTTTTAATAATGTTTCAGTCTTGAAACAACCCAGAGAAACACAGAAGTAACTGTGCTATGTTAGTGATCCAGAATGTCTGGAGCACAGCATCAGGAGTGCCAAACAATAAGACTAGAAAGAGTACCACAAACCTGAAAATGAAGAGGCAGAAGAAGACAGTGGGAATCACTTCAGGGTTTCAAAGAAGGAATCAATTTTTCATTTGGGAAAGATCCTTCAGACTACAGTGTGGTGAGAAGATTCAATAGCAAGAGTCTAACAGAAAAAGCCTGAGGAAGTTGACTTGGATAGTGGAGGTGATGGCATCCTAAACAAGCTGATGAAGATGGAGATGAAAATGGATTTACAAAGTACTTAAGAGAAAGACTCAGTGTTGGCTGTGAGGAAAAGAATGGAAAACGCTGAAATTGGAATGAAATTCATGAATAACATGAGAGATGACATCAAGAAATATTTCCAAAACAAAGGAAAAGTGAATAGAAGTGTCAAAGGTGGTTAAGAGTAGCAGATATGGGGCTCCAGAGACATATATGTGGAGTTCCAGTGAAGAGAATGTATTAAAAAAGAAAGTGGAACTAACAGTATTTAACATGTATCACTTGTGTATCCTGGAATTTCAGAAAAGCATGAATCCATAAAGGACAAGTTTATCAGAAAAAAACTTCACATTGGTCATGTTGGCATATTTGTAAGACATCCAAATAGTGGTAAAATCTCTACTAACATGGAAGCAAAGTCTTTCAGGCCACTGAGAACTTCTCATCTGAAATTGCAACAATGGTAAGAGCATGCAAAGACTCTGACACAGTCAGACAAAAAGTCAGCACAGAACAGGGGATGGGCAGCAGGCCCCAACCCTAGCCAAAGAACTGTTGGCATCTGATTACTTCTAGGTGAGGGAGAACTGATCTTCTTTTTTTTTTTTTTTTTTTTTTTTTTTTTGGTCTTTTCGAACAGGGTCTCCCTGTAGTCCAGTATCTGTCCTGGAACATCACTTTATGTAGGACCAGGCTGCTCTTGACCTCATAAGAATTCCGCCTGCTCTGCTTGCCCAAGTTGCTAGTGATTAAAGGCGTGGCGCCACCAGCCCGAGCCAGACTGATCTTCTTTAAGGGACAGAGTGGAAGATTAGGCTGACTAGACTCAGAGATGAACTTGCACCACAGGGACTCTGTGTACAATCTACTTTGACTAGATATGGTACTTAAATATATGACATAATGCATGAAATCCAGTGGGGAAGGGGTCAGAATTTGATTAAGATCTGTTATATGGAATGCACAAGAAGTTAATAAATTTTTTTAAGGTATCTGTTGGAGTGCGGGCATCTAACACAATGGATACATGAGGCTCCGGATTTGCTTCCTAGCCCTGAAACAAATTAAAAAGAGTTATTTATGAGATATTGGGATTACAAAAGAAGCTGGGTTGATTTGGGAGCTGTGGTGGTTTGAATGTGAATGTCCCCCAGAGCCTTTAAGTATTCGGACACTTTGTCCCCAGTTGGTGGTGCTATTTTGGGAGGTCTTAGAAGGTGCGGCCATGCTGGAGGAAGTACCTTACTGGGGGCAGGCTTAGTGTATTTAACAAGCCTTGCAGTTTCCAGTGTCATTCTTGACTTCCTGTGCTCATTAGAGGATGTGAACCTGGGATTTCTGCTCCAGCCCTGGACACCATGCTTCCCTGCCACAAGGGACTCTTAATTCCTGGACATCATCAATCATAAGCTCAAATAACTTTCCTTTTTATTTTTTTTATTTTTTTTATTTATTTCTGTATGTGTATGTGTGATGTATGTGTCGTGATGCTATGTATTGTGACCGTGCTAAGTGCAGTGCGATTGGAGGTCAGAAGGGTGTCGGATTCCCCTGTGAACTGGATTTCCTGAATTGGAGTTTCAGACAGTTCTCAGCCCTGTGGTTGCTGGGATCGAACCCGGTCCTCTGTAAGAGCGGTTCGGCGCTCTTAACCGCTAGGCTCTCTCCAGCCCATAACTCTTTTTTTTTAATTTTTATTTATTTCCATATGTGTATGAATGTATTGTCTGCATGCAAGTCTGTGCACCCGTGACGTGCAATGCCGCGGAGGTCAGAGGAGGGCGTCGGACTCCCCTGGAACTGGAGTTCTCCTGGAATTGGAGTTTCAGACGGCTCTCGGCCATGTGGGTGCTGGGGATCGAACCCGGGTCCTCTGCAAGAGCGGTCGGCGCTCTTAACCGCTAGGCCATCGCTCCAGCCCCCATAAACTCTTTTTTATAAGTTCCCTTGGTCATGATAGTTTTATCACAGCATCAGAAAAGTGACTAATACAGGAGCCAAACAAAAGAAATAGATAATAATCTGTAAAATGAAGCAAAGATAACACAGAAACCTGAGGAATAGTACTATGAAGGCAGAGATTCAGAAACTATTCCCAAGGCAGCAAAACTGGCCTGTGATATAATTTTTTTAAGATATTTTAAGTTGAATTTTATTAATCATTGGTTAGAAAAATCATGTAATCCTCTAATCTACATTACACAGTGTTCTGATCAACATGGATTTGAATGATACTTCACTATGGTCTAAAGACCCTTCAGCTTCTTCCTTTTTCTACTATGTATTCAAGAGAAGTTTTCCATCATATAATATAATCCAACATATAACAATACAGTGAGTGAATATAAGTGTAATTGTCATCGATTAAGCTGTTCAATAAAGCATATTACAGTAAGAGTACAAAATTACAATTACTGAAACTTTTGGTTATGGAAAATACAGATTTTTTTTATTTATTGAGCTTTTGTGCATTTCATATGTTTCTCAATCAAGCTTATGCTTGTTTCCCCATCCATACCCCCCATAACTCATATATTGTTTGGATTAACAAGTGGTGGGATTGTTACAATTAACATTATTATTTTGATACTGGAATTTAGTTTTTTCTTATTGATGCTTTGTGTATTTCATACATCATTTTCCAATTCAGTTCAGGCATATATCCCTTTCCCTTCCCCCCACCCAACCCCTACCCTTGCCAGATCATGCATTCTGCCGTAACTTTTCTGCATCTTTCTCTGTTTTGTTTTGTTTTGTTTTGTTTTCATTTTTTAACAATAAGTGATAATTTGTGAGTATAAGCATCCTCATGTAAAACCAATTTGCAAGCAGTTGTGCCCCAAACCACACAGCTCATGGGTCCCACCATCCAGCAGGGTGGGCTTGTATGTTCAATCAAGTTGATCAAATGAGTGTCCAGTCTATTGTTGTAGTTTCACCATTCACCCCAATTGCAGCCCTTACATTCTACCACACCCCCTCTTCCAAATATTGTTCCCTAGGCTTAGAAAAGGGGCACAGGTGGATGAGAAGCAAAACAATCTACTTTCTCTGGAGCTGTTGTTTTTAAATGGAGAGAGAGAGAGAGAGAGAGAGAGAGAGAGAGAGAGAGAGAGTGTGTTTGTGTGTGTTGCAAGTATATGTATGTGTGGATGCACATGCACATGTGTGCAGGTATACATTCACATGGTTATACATGCATATAGACTCGAGAGGATAACCTCAGGTATCTTCCCCAGGAATGCTATCCAACTCCTTTGAGACAGGTTCTCTCACTGATCTAGAACTTGCCATGTAGCTTAGGCTGGCTGGCCAGTAAGCCCCAGAGATCTTCATGTCTCTGCCTCCCCAGCACTGGGATTACAAATGTGTGCCATCATACCCTGCATTTTTTATGTGGATTCTAAGAATCTAACTTGGGTCCTCATGCCTGCAAGACAAGCATTTTGCTGACTTTGCTATCTCCCCACCTTGCCCACTTGATAGTTCTTAATAGTCCACATGATTTTTACGCTTGTTAATCATTGCCCTTTATGCGATATTTTTATTTTGCTGTTTGGCCTGCAAAACTTTTAAATATTTACTCTTTGGTCCTTTAAGAAACATTTACTGACCTATGAGCTAAAAGAAGAGCCTCCAAAGACAAAAATAGATAAATGTTGGAGTGGTGTTGGAAAACAAAGAACAAACTGTGATGTGAACCAATGGAAAAGATGCTTACGAAATCAGGGAGAGTTCGGTCATGTCACAAAATATTCATGATGTACTCTTTCTACTCTAAATATATTAAAAATAATAAATTATATAACATATATTTTTTAAATTATAATCCTGTGGATCCGAAAAGGAATCAATAGAAACATAAAGTAGCAAAATTAGAAGAAGCCATAATTCTGTTGCATTTGTAGATCCAAGGCAGACCGTAGTGACCAGATTGGGCTCTTGTTGAATAAAAGAGTGCTGACTGTCCCAGGCAGTCACGCTCACAAGCTAGGGTCAGATCTTTGGTCTCCCATTCATGAAGGGTGATTGAACAAAAACTTGAGTACTCCTTATTGCAGCAGCTTACAGAAATCTTCAGGCATAAAGAAGAGAAAACAAAACTTTAAAATCAAGAATTGAAGCCTGGAGGTGGCCAGGGAAGGTCCCTGTGGAGCCTGCTGGATAAGGAAAGATGAATGTAGAGTTAGCAACAGAATGAAACAAAATCTCTCATTCAGAGTGTGCCTGCTAGGAAAGACTACCATGAAACATTTTTTAATGGAACAAGAATATATAACAAATGAGGGCTGATGAGATAGGTTAGTCATTACTGCAGGCAAGAAGACCCTGAGGTCACTGTAGGACCCACATTAAAACAAAACAGAAATAAAAATAGGTGTGGTGGTGCTTGCTTGTAACTCCAGTGCTATGGAGGAAGAAACTGGAGGTTTCTAGGGCTTGGCTTGTTAGCTAGCCAACTTAGCCTACTCAGTGAGTTCAGGCAGGTAAGAAACCCTGTCTCAAAGTAGGGGGTGGGGGGCAGCACTCAAGAAACAACATTTGAGATTGAGGTTGTCCTCTGGCCTCCACATGCACATGAATACTTATGCACACAGATAATATAATAGATATTAGTATTATAGAATGTCTTAAAAATAACTTTAAAGAAATATATTTGGGCCAGGTGTGATTGTGACACTTGTAATCATGACATTCAGGAGGCTGAAGCAGGAGGATCATAACTTTGAGAGCAGCCTGGGCTAGTGAAAGTCTGTCGCAAAAAGAGAAAATGTATTTACCATGCTTAGATTAATGAAAACATCCTTTTACAAACAAAAAAAGATGACTGCACACTGAAGACAATATATGCAGAAAGATATGATCTCAGGAGATGGATGCCAAAGTGTGATTCACAGGTCTGAAGCTGAGGTTCTATACACCACCCTTGAGGAACCCATCATTGCCTGGATGAGGTACAATGCAGGAACTAAGAAGTATGCTGCTAAACTCAGCCTGTTTGTTCCAGAACCACATATTCACAATACAGAGCTGCCCTGATCTAAAACTTCATGGGACACTGAAAGCAGACACCAAGTAAAACCAATGTTTCCAGCCAGAATGAGAAGCAGGAGCATGGGCATGGTAGTAGTGTCAGTGCCTCAGACTTAGAGACCCAGGTAATCTATCCAGCACATGTAAAAAAGTCACTGGTGCAAGTTTCCCCCAAAACACCATTTCATAGTGAAGACTAGAAAAAATAACCCAAGGAAGGACTGACACCTACTGGGGACTGAGCAGAAACTCAACCCAAGTTAATTTTCTTAAACACCACAGAGATACTGCATACTCACAAGTGTGGCTTTACAGAATTGAAAGAGCTGTGAACTATCTCCCCCATCAGCTCAGTTCCTACATGAAATATCATAGAGAGGGGAAAAATCCAAAATCCACCCCAGCAAGGTAGAATGCTGACCGATGCTCTAATACTTTTACACCACGTCTCTTTTTTCCAATCTTCATTCTCACAGAAACATTTCTTAATGTTCTTGCTTACTTTTTAGATTGGTCAATTAGATTTTTGGGTTAGTGTGTATATTTCTGCATCCATTCTGTTGTGTACTCTATTATTATTATTAAGCAGAAACTATATACTTTTAGCATTCCTTCTCTTTTTCCTCTCTCTCATTTTTTTTTTTTTACTGAACCTTTCCATAGCTTAAATAATCTTTGAACTCTGTGGATGGATCGTAACAATAACCCGATTTCTACCTTCCATCTACTTTTACCTCTTTGACTTTTTTTCCTGAGCTGATCTAATACAGATCCTTATCCTTATTCAGCCTACTTTCCTTCCATTCCTACCTTTTGCAGCTGATATCTTCCTATAGACTACACCTTGCTCCTTTATCCCTCCAAAGTTTTCAGAATTAAATGGATTAACTTTTTAATTTACCATTATGATATTTGTAAGGTATCCTATATGGCAGTTGCTTCTGTGGCTAATATTCTCTGCTTGGAGTGGTGTTAGCATTGTGATCCATTCCCTGAGCACATGGCCCATGTTTGCTACTGAAGTACATACACCTCTAGTCCACTGGAAGGTCTACAGCCCTACTACAACGTAGTCTCACTTGAACATTTCAAATACTTCAACTGAAAATATACAGCTGATGTTTTAAAGCAAAAAAATCCAACAAAATTACCACAAATGTGTAAATTCCAATACAGAAATAAGAGAAACCTGAAAGATTAAGGTAGTTCAGTTCTTCTTAAAAATATCAATTTCATGTGTAGTCAGAGTGAATTAGATGAAATCCCAGACAAAGAATTCAAAAGAATGAATAAAAATTTTTAACAAAATCAAATACATAAATAAACTCCTAAATTCAAAGAAAACAAAAAAGACATCTGGATAAAATAAGGAAGTCAATACAAGATAGATAAACTCAATAAAAAGATAAAAGCACTGAAAAATATTTAAAATTCGAGAAGTAAAAAGTATATTAAGGGGCTGGAGAGAAGGCTTATCTGCTCTTCCAGAGGACCTGGGTTCATTTCCCAGCACCCATATGGACATTAACAACTGTCTGCAACTGCAGTTCCAAAGGATCTGACCCTCTTTTCTGGCTTCCACCGGCATTTGCATGACACAGGTGCAGTTATATACATGCAGGGAAAACACTCATTTGCATAAAATTAATATAAATAAGCTATCTAAAAGAGGAAAAACTCATTAAGTCAGTTTTTTAATTTTATTTATTTCTGTATGTATATGAATGTACTGTCTGCATGCAAGTTTGTGCACCCGTGCCGTGCAATGCCGCGAAGGTCAGAAGACGGTGTCAGATTCCCCTGGAACTGGAGTTCTCCTGGAATTGGAGTTTCAGACGGTTCTCAGCAGCCATGTGGATGCTGGGGATCAAACCCGGGTCCTCTGTAAGAGCAGTCGGCGCTCTTAACCGCTAGGCTATCTCTCCAGCCCTAAGTTTTTTTAAAAAGCACAGTAGAAAGCCTCTGTAGTAGACTGAATTAAATGGAAAAACAGAATTTCAGGGATGAAAGACAAAGATGAATTAGAACATTCAGACATTCACAAAGATAAAGCAATAAATAATTGCACATCAACATTTATCACAGTACTATTCATGGTAACCAAGTTATGAAACTAGCCTAGGTACCCATCAACAGAAGAATGGATAAAAGAAAGTATGGATCACATACACAATGAGACTCATTCACCATAAACGAGAATGAGATTATGTCGCCTGTAAGAAAATAGATGCACCTGGAAATTTATCTCATCAAGCAAATTAAGTCAGACTTGGAAATATAAATATCACATCACCTTCAAGACCTACTCTGAGTGACCTACTTATGCTGAGCCAAGCCATAGTCTCAAAAGTTCCACAGCCTCTCAAAACACAGTCTGCAGACCAAGTGTTCAGACACATGAGCCTATGGAATCATTTCACACTAAACCATCACAGCACCCCAACAAGTTGTTTCTCTTCTTTGTAAAATACACATGTAGAAAATACAGCTTTGCTGCACTCTCAAAAAAGTCTTCCTAACAATCATACTTTAGCTTTGTCAGCTACTAGTCACAATTTTAGGTGTCTTTAGCATTCATACTCATTTCTGAAATCTTTCAAAATTAGCTTGCAACTCTTGGTTTATTTCAAACATATAATAAACTGTAATTCTATATTAACTGTAAAACAAAAGTCTCAATAATTATCATCACTAGCTGTCTTAAACATTTCCCAAACTGTAGAATGCACTTTTCTGATTAGAATATAGGAATTGTTTCTGAGTATCATAAAAATTTACAGACAAAAATAATTGTGGTTGCAAGGTATGAACAGGTGGGGGATATATTTAGAAATACTCACTTAAATGTATCTTAATCTTGTCTTTAGTGGAATTAATGACAATTGCCTAGTAATATGTATGAATATAGCTCTCTAGGAGTAATGAAGGCATTTGTCTATGAACTGTAGAGCAATCTACCTGTCTCTTAGAACAAGTACCAAATTTTACCTTTGCTTACAGCTATCTGTTATAACCTTTATGTCCTCTTATGACACTGGTCTTTTCCAAAGTCTAATGGCTTTCTGTATACCACAGACTAAACTGTTATCTATACACAGCATGTAAATGTTGCAAAAATGGCTATTAATATATCTGAGAGTTTTTATTCTAATACAGCAAAGCATTTTGTGGTATGTTACTACATGATTTCTTTTTTAATTTTTTTTTTTGTCTTTTTGAGACAGGGTCTCCCTATAGCCCCAGTTGGCCTGGAACTCACTCTGTGGACCAGGCTGGCCTTGAACTCACAGAGATCCACCTGCCTCTGCCTCCCAAGTGCTTCTTTTTTAATTTTAAAAATATTTTTATTGAGCATTTGTATATTTCATACAGTGGTTTCTAATCAAATTCAGCCCCCCCCCATGTTCCAACACCCATCAGAATTCATGCATTACATCATCCAAGTTATGTCCTATCCATTCAGGCTTTTGAACCCAGATATCCTGTGCAGATTCATCCACTGGAGTCTACTTTACTCAGGCACTCTGCAATCTTTTTTTTTTTTTTTTTTTTTTTTTGTGTATGTTGTATAATACTGTCTGCATGCAAGTCTGTGCACCCGTGGTCGTGCAATGATGCCGGACGGGAGGTCAGAAGAGGGTCTCGGATTCCCCTGGAACTGGAGTTCTCCTGGAATTGGAGTTACAGACGGTTCTTAGCCGCCATGTGGGTGCTGGGGATCGAACCCGGGTCCTCTGCAAGAGCGTCGGCGCTCTTAACCGCTAGGCTATCTCTCCAGCCCAGAAATCTTAAGTAAGGTATATTCTTCCTCACCCAGCAGTAATAAGTCTCCAGTAGTTCTCAGTCCAGGGCCACTCTACCACCCATTTCTCTTCCTCTACTCTGAGACCTTGTCTGAGTTGGCATAGGTCCAGTGCCTGTGGCCACCATCACCACAAGTTCACATATGAAAGCTTCCAGTAATCTGTAAGCCTCTGCTTCCCTAAGTTCATGCATCAGCCCAGGCTTTTACATTCTTCCCATCCCCTCTTCAGCAATGACCCCTGAGCTGTGGGTGGGTGAGGTTTAATATAGGAGTCCTGTCCAGGGATACATACTCTGGAGGCTCCCGTTCTTTGAAACTTGGCCAGTTATGGCTTTTTGTTTGCATTGCGCTCTGTTGTGTAAGGAAGCTTCACTGGGGAGAACTGAGGGAGAGCTGAGGGAAGCGTTCATTTTCTCTCTGCCCCCTCACTCTGTTACGTTCTGCAAGTCTTAGGTGTAAAGGTTCAACTGTAGATGTGTTTCCTAGGATTGGGCATCTTTCAGGTATATGTTTTCTGTGTCTGCCCAGTTGTGGGATTCTACAGTAGGCTCCATTTGTTGCAAAGAGAAGCTTCTTTGATGAGTGGTGTACAGTATGCTTGTCTGTAAATATAAGATACCATATTTAGTATATGGTTAAGAAATTTCATTTGTCTAGAGATATGATACTGATAGGGTTTTCTTTGGATCTGTGTCCTCTCCAGCTATGTGCATTTGGCTGAGTTTACAGTGGTACTCTGAGTCACTCCTATTGAGAGGGTTTTAAGTCCAATTAGATAGCTGATGATTAGCCCCCAAATAATAGTGCCAGTACTGTACCAGTAGAGGTAGTTGAGCAGTTTTTAAGCTGCTTTTTAGCGATTTTTATTTCTTCCTTTGAAAACTCTCTATTCAGATTGATAGCCCATCTTTTTATTGGGTTGTTTATTTTCTTGCTACTTTGTTTTTTGAGTTCTCTGTATATTCTGGATATTAATCATCTGTCAGATGTATAACTGGTAAAGATTTTCTCCCACTCAGTGGGTTTCCTCCTCACTTCCTTGGTTGCTTTTTTTTTTTTTTTTTTTTTTTTTTTTTTTTTTTTTTTTTTTTTTTTTTTTTTTTTTTTTTTTTTTTTTTTTGCTATACAGAATCTTTGTAACTTAATGAGGTACCACTTATTGATTGTTGACTTTAATTTAATGCCTGAGCAGCTGATGTCTGATTAAGAAAGTCCTTTCGTTGCCTACATCTTGGAGGATACTGCTTATGTATTCTTTGAACAGGTTCAGGTTTTATACTGAGGTCTTCAATCCACTAGGAGTTGACTTTTGTGCAGGGAGAAAGATAAGGTTCCAATTTCATTCTTCTACAGGTGGAGATCCAGTTCTGCCAGCACCATTTGTTGCCTTCCATTGTGTGTACTTTGCACCTTTGTCAAATATCAGTTGGCTGAAATTGTATGTACTCATGTTTGGGTCTTCTGTGCTGCATTGATTTACATGTCCATTTTGTGCCAGTACCATGCTGTTTTTATAACTCCAGCTCTGTAATATAATCTGACATCTGGTGTGGTGATGCGTCCCCCCGCCCCCTCCCCCGCATTGTTCTTTTCACTCCAGATTGTTTCACTCAAGATTGTGTTGGCTATCTAGGGATCTTTTGTGATTCCAAAAGAATTTTTGGATGATTTTTTTTCCTAGCTCCATGAAGAATGTTGTGGGTATTTTGATTGGCATAGCATTGAACCTATAGATAGTTTTTGGGTTTTTGGTAATATGGTCATTTTCACAGTATTGATTCTACCAATCCATGAGCATGGCAGATTTTTCCATCTCGTAGTGTCATAAAACATATAATGAACTTGAAGAGGAAAATCACATGGTCATATCAATAGATGCAGAAAAGGCCTTTGACAAAATCCAACATACATTCATGTTAAAAGTCCTAGAAGGAATTGATCTGGAGGAAACATACCTCAATACCTACAACACACCCACAGCCAACATCATGCTAAATGGAGAAAAACTGGACACATTCCCATTAAAGAGGAACCAGGCAGAGTTGCCGTCTCCACTCCTTTTCTTTCTTTCTTTTTATTTATTTATTTATTTTTAGCCCAGGCTGGCCTCAAACTCACAATCCTCCTGCCTCTGCCTCTTCAGCATATCCTACCTACCGGAGTACACCACCACAACCGGCATCCACTCCTTTTCAACATAGTGCTTGAAACCCTTGCAAGAGTAATAAGACAAGAGAAGGGAATTAAAGGAGTACTAATTCAGAAAAAAAAAAAAGAGGTCAAATTCTATTTGCAGATGATACAATATTATATACCAGAAATCCAAAAAATTCCACCAGCAAACTTCTAGAAATGATTGATGCTTTCAATAAAGTGGTAGGTTATGAATCAAAGCCTTTCTGTATATCAACAACAAGCAATCAGAAAAAGCATACATGATTTCTTGAAAAGCTGTTAATAGTTTATAAATTTTTTGGTACATTATTTGAATTATTGAACTACTAGGATAAGAAAGATTGTATAAAATGGATTATGTTACTGCTTTGAAGGAATTTCAAATCATACCTCAACCTAAGTCTTATTTCAGTAGTGGCATTTAACTCTTTTGAATTGAAGGATGTATATGAGGAAACCTAGTTAGTAGAGATCAAGTGACTTAACTGAGGTCACATGCAACAACTGTATCTTTCTTTTACTATGACAAAGAAGTAGAAAGTATATCACCCCCTCTAGCATATGTGACAAAAACCTGCAATATTTGTTTTTCAGAAATGAAGCATGTGGTGGGTTTTTTGTTTGTTTGTTTGTTTGTCTTTGTCTTTTCGAGACAGGGTCTCCCTGTAGCCCCAGCTGTCCGGGAACTCACTCTGTAGACCAGGCTGGCCTTGAACTCACAAAGATCCACCTGCCTCTGCCTCCCGAGTGCTAGGATTAAAGGTGTGCACCACCACACCCAGCATGGTACCTTTTTTAAATAAGCAATGACTCCTATGGCCATGGAGCCTTATGATTATACTTTTCTTTCAGCACCTCATAGAATGATGACATTTGTTAGTTGTCTTCTCAATATAGTCCCAACTCAGGGGTTGACATCAGGTTGATACTCAAAAATGTTAACAGAATTAATGAAAAGTTCCCTCCGTATAGTCTAGTTGCCCTTACTCCCTGAGCCATCTCACAACCTGTGATGTTTTTATTTCAATATAATTTTAAAACTGCACAATTCACAAAGTCAAGCTTTTTGTGTGTTTCTTTTTTCCTTTTCTAGCACTGGAGATTGAACCTAAGACCTGTGCATGCTAAGGAAGCACTATACCACGACAACTACATCCTCAGCTGGGATTCACACATCTACAATATACACACTCTACCACTACACTACATCCTCAGCTGGGGTTCACACATCTACAGTATACAGTTCACCAGATATTGTCATGCGTATCTACAACTCAGCTACTCTGGAGGGTGAAAAGTTGCTTGAGTTCAGAAATTCAAAGCCAGCCCTGGCAATATAGTCAGAACCCATTTTTCCAGAAAGATATAGGGGAGAGAAAGAAGGGAGAAGGAAGGGAGGGGGAGGGGGAGAGAGAAGGGAGACAAACAGTACATTCACAGAGTTGAACTCCCTAAAGAAACTACCACTTTCAGTCATCATTGCCCAACACCACCCCTCCTGCCACTATCACTCCACATGTTTGGATACAGTTGAAATACTTCCTGCCCTTAGTATAAAAATTGTGTTTGTATTTTGTACATGCATGTGTGTTTCAACCATCTTTTTTTCTCTGTTCCATCTATATTTCCCTACTGACTCTAAACTGTATGTGCAAATGAGCAATTATTAATTTGAATAATAGCATTTTACTATTTTTCTTTCAAAGCATAAAGCTTTATATTTCTAAGATTTATATAATTATTTTATGTGTATATATGTGCACCACATGTGTTCAGGAGCCCACAGAGGTCTGAAGAGGACTTTGAGTCCCTTGGAACTGGAGTTGCAGATGGTTTTGAACACCATGTGGGTGATAGGGACTGAAACCAACTCCACTGCAAGATCAGCCAGTGCTCTTTACCACTGACCAATCTCTCCAGCCCTCATAAAACATAAACCTTTAAAAGTAACAAAAATGTTTGAAGAGGAGCCATAGCTTTACTGACATAATTCAAATCAGCAATCTTTAATTGAATCAGACATTATTCAGTGATTCTCTCCAGTCTGTCTGTCTGTCTGCCTGCCTGCCTATCTCTCCCCACTCCCACACACATACAATTTGGATCAGATATATTCAGCATACTTCATGACATAAATTATTCTTTTTATAGATTTAGATAAGCATTAAAAACTCAAAATCCATTTTAGATTTTTCACAACAGAAAAACCCTGCGTAAATGATAAGTGATTTTATCTTCTGATATTCTATTTGGATGAGTGGAAATGTTATATAAATCACTTGTCAGAAACACATTACATGATTTTTTAATCTAATTAACACTAAGTTCTTACTGGCACTAAGCATTGTTTGAATTAAATTCTCTATATACAAGCAGTGAAATGTATAAGGTACTTATGAATAATACATTGCCATCCTTATAGTCAAGGTCAGTGATAATCGAATTGGTAGCCTAGTGTCTGGGGACACATAGTGTTTAGACTGCCATGTCCATTTGATGCAGGGTCTTTTAGGCCTCTATCTTTGTATCAAGTGCTATAGAAACAAATGTAATAA
Source organism: Rhizomys pruinosus (assembly GCA_009823505.1). Classification (NCBI taxonomy): domain Eukaryota; kingdom Metazoa; phylum Chordata; class Mammalia; order Rodentia; family Spalacidae; genus Rhizomys; species Rhizomys pruinosus. Next base: position 146,195 of record VZQC01004516.1, read on the forward strand.
GTTTCTTATGCAGATTCAAATGGGGATTTACTAAATGAATAGTGAGTTTATTCAACTTCTCTTGGGATCTTCTTGTGTGCTTTCTGTGTATCATTTACATGCCTTGTGTGCATATGTGTCATAAGATGTGTCTGTCATTTCTGGTTTTGTATTACCTAATTATAATATCAGAGATGTAAATGTATGATTCATGTACAGGCATGAAGGTCCAACTCTTCTTAGCACTAATTCACTAATGAAAATTACTTTTTATAGTTTGGTTAACATGCCACCACGCCTGGCTCAAAATCTTTTTTTTAATCAGGTAGGTGTATAGGTCTATTTTTGGGTCCTTTCATATTTCATTGATTTATAGATCTGTTTCTGTTATTGCAGCTCTGTAATATAACTTGTTAACTATCATGATAGCCCCAGCATTATTCCTTTTGCTCAGGATTGCTTGTGTGTGCCTAGTGTCTTTTGTGCTTCCACATGAATTTTAGGATTTTATTTTTTATTTCTGCAAAGAATGACATTGGAATTTTGATGAGGATTGCAATGAATCTGTAGATTACTTTTGATAATATAGCCATTTTCGATATATTAATTCTTCCAGTCCATGAGGATGATAGGTCTTTCCATTATCTAGTGTCTTTTTAAAAATTTTCATTCTTCAATGTTTTAAACTTTTCCTTGTAGAAATATTTCCTAGTTTAGATTTGCTCCTAGGCATTTTTTCATTTAAAATATTTTATTAGCATTTCTTTCTTTAAGAAGTAACATGAAGGGCTAGAGAGATGGCTCAGCGGTTAAGTACACTGGGCTGCTCTTGCAGGGGAGCTGGGTTCAATTCACAACACCACATGGCAGCTAACAGCTGTCTGTAACTCCAGTTCCAGGTGATCACATGCCATCTTCTTACCTCTGTGGGCATTGCACGGCATGGGTGCACTTACATACATTGCATGGCATGGGTGCACTTACATACATGCAGGCAATACATTTGTACACATAAAATAAAAATAAAATATAAAAAAAGAAGTAACATGATTACATTGAAAGATGGTGGAGAATTCAGAAAGGAAGTAAGTGACAAACTTACATCATAGGAACAGTGAAGATTTTCACATTATTTTTTAAGATTGGTAGTATAATATTGTCAGTAAACAATATTCAAAATTTATAGTAGACATATAGTAGATATTTATATTTGAGGATATAATTACATTTTTTAGTTTGAGTACCTTCTATTAATTTTTTTTAACTTCCCCCACTGTAATTTTTATCTCTAGAAGTTCAATTAGGGCACAGGTAAAGGCACACTGGGGCTACAGAAGAGTAATAGAAAAAGAACGGAAAACATCTTGGTGCCTGGTAATGGAACCAAGGTCCAGGGTCTAGGTCTGGATACGCAGGACCACATGTGGAGTGAGGACCAGGGCTTGTTCCTAAGTACTTTTAAGCTGCTGTAAATGGGTTTTTTTCTTCCCCCCACCCCTCAGCATCTTTGTTCCTGGTACATAGAAAAGTTACTGATTTCTGTATGTAGATTTTGTAGTCAGCTATTTTGCTGCCAGTGTTTACCAAAGTTAATAGAGCCTTTCAAACCTTTAATGTACAGAATCACATTGTCTGCAAACAGGAATAGTTTCACTTCTTCTTTTTCTTTTTTATTTTTTTTTTTCGAGACAGGGTCTCCCTGTAGCTCCAGCTGTCCTGGAACTCACTTTGTAAACCAGGCTGGCCTTGAACTCACAAAGATCCGCCTGCCTCTACCTCCCAAGTGCTAGGATTAAAGGCGTGCGCCACCACGCCCGGCCACTTCTTCTTTTTCTACTTAACCCTTTTTTATTTATTTATTTTTTGTTGTTTGTTTCATTGTTGAAAATTTTCAAGGACTGTATTGAAATTTTAGCAGGTGTAGATACCCTTGTCTTGTTCCTGATTTTAGCAGAAATGCTCTAAGTTCTTCACCATTTAGTGTAATGTTGGCTATATGTTTGTACCTTTATTGTATTGAGTTTCTTTGCTTTAACTAATAAAGGTACAGTGAATCTTGTCAAAGGCCTTTGCTGTATCTGAGAAGATGGTCCTGTTTTTTCTGTACTGAATCTATTAACATATTCATATTTATTGATTTGCATGTTTTGAACTGTCTTGCACCCCTGGAGTAAAGCCTACTTGGTTAGTAAATGATCTAGTTGATGTACACTTGTATTTGTTACAATTACTTGGTGTGTGTGTGTGTGTGTGCGTGCGCGCAATTACATACATGTGTGCATGCATAGGCACACCATAGTACACATGTGGAGGTCAGAGGACAATTTGTAGGAGTTGGTTGTCTCCTTCAACCATGTGGAGCAAACTCAGACTTGGCAGAAAGCACATTTTTTTGCTGAGCCATTTCTTTGTCCCTGTAGTTAATTTGGTTTGTATTCTGTTAAAGAGTTTCTGTATCCATGTTTATCGGAGAGATTGGCCTGCAGTTTTCTTTTTGTGTTTGTGTGTATCCAGTTTGAGTATCAGGATAATGCTGGCCTCAAAAAATGGGTTTGATAGGATTCCTTCATTTTCTATTTTGTGGAATAATTTGAAGAGCATTAGTGCCAGCTCTTCTTTAAAGGTCTGTTGGATTCACAAATCCATCAGCACCTGGATTATTGTTGTTGTTGTTGTTGTTGTTGTTAGTTGGGAGATTTTTTATTCCTGCTGCAATCTCATTGCTTGTTACAGATGTATTTAAGTTGTTTATATGCTTTAGCTTTGATTTTGGTAGGTCGTGTGTGTCTATAAATGTACCCATTTTTTTCTAGAACCTCCATTTTATTGGAATAGAAGTTTTCAAAGTATCCCCTAAAGATCCTTCAAATTTCATCATTGGTGTCTGTTGCAGTGTCTCCCATTTTGCCTACATAATTTTATTAATTTTGGTTTGGTTAAATTTAAATTTGGTCTTTGGTTTGGTTAATCAATCTTATTTACCTGTTAAACCTGTTTCAATTATTTTTTGTTTTGTTTGTTTTGTTCTTTTCATTTCCAGTTCATTAATTTCTGCACTATATTTTAGTACATCTAGTGATTTGGGGTTTGGGCTCTGTCTCTGTCTCTGTGGGTGTGGGGGGTGGCAGCAGGAGGGCGGGGAGGTCTGTAGATTTGCTAAGGAGTGTGAGGGCACAAGTTAGCTGTTCCACTGTTTGCTCAGATTATTTTGGGGGATTGGGCTCCCTCACTCAAATCTCTGTCTTTCTGATAGCACAAGCAAGCATGTAGCTGCTCTGATTCCCAGGATTGAAACAGAAAAGGCTCTCTGATTCCCAGGATTGAAACAGAAAAAAAGTGGAGAGCAGGATGTATGGCCACCTCCTGTGATATAAACTTACTTCCCCAGATGAGAGATCCTGTGCCTGGGAGTCTCCTTATCTGTGAAAGGAGAAAGGTTGCCAGATGGATTATGGCCTCTGCAGCAGCTGGACTCTAACTCTGCATTCTTACAGTAGGCCGCATCAATAGCAGGGGGCCAGCCAACCCAAAGTTTTAGGGACAGGGGAATCCTCTCTTAGTTAGACCTTGACACACACCAGATATCAAATAATGGGTTGGTATGGAGCCATGTCATTGCAATGTTCAAGTGTGTATCACTGTATGGGGTCCACATGGGGAGTTGCCCACCCCCTTTCCTTCTTCTGGCATGTCCAACAAGCTCTTGGCCCCGGTTTCCCTGATTTTAGTACACTCTTGTGTCCCTACAGTTTCAGTTTACCCCCCCCCCAATCAACCTCTGTGATAGCTACCTTTCTACTCCCAGGAATAAGCATTAGTCTGTGCTAGATGGGTGGTACATCACAAATGATACCCTTTCTGGGTCCACCTAGGGCTGCAGTCATCCTTCTGTCTCTGAATGGAGTTGAAAGCTGCTTGTAAGAAATGTCCTATGCTGATACACAACCTGAAAACCCACTCTTTATACGATATGGAGTGGTGGCAGCAGGTAATATAGTGCACATCCCAAGGTACTGGTTACTTGGGGTATGCACAGAAAAGAACTGAGCCAACAAGATTAGTAATTTGGATTAGAGCCACAGAGGAAAAGTTGACTAGGGAAAAGTAAATGGAACGGAAGACAAGAAAAATGAAGTTGAAGAGATAAAGCTATTCCCACAAAAGTAGCATGAAGTGTCCCTCTTTCTTCCTATCCTGTTGTTTGTTTTCAGAAAAGCAAGCAAGGAAGGAAAATACCTTGAAGAACCAAGGAAAGTCTGCTGAGTGTGAAATAATGTCACCCACAAGCCACTTGCACTATGACAACTGTATTTCTTTACCCAGTAGAGCAGAGACATTGATTTACTTAGCAAAATGCACATTCTGAGAAGGATACAGTCATCTCTGTGAGCATCTGCTACCTTTCAAAGCTTTAAATACTTAGGATGCCAGCTAAGGCTTAGAAGTAAGCCCACAGTCATGCAGAAACCATCTAGTGCTCCCACACACACACACACCAGCTGTTCTGAATACTCTGCCTTGGTGTGGGTGATAGTGGCTTGCTGTACACATGCTGCCCTGTTCAGAGAAAAATGTTCCCACCTTCTAGCTACAACAATCCTCAGAGAGCAATAGCACCTATGTTGTAATTCATAGCAACTCTTATGGATTCAAATTATAGAGAAATTCAAGTAAGAATTATTGTTTGGAGGATGTGGCAACCTGAATATGACACCAACTGGAAGAAAACTTCTTTCCTAGTAAGAGCAGTACACCTGTTTCCTCTTGTTTCATACCTTTTATATTTTCTTTATCTTTTCAGTTGAAATTATAGCACTGAATTGTGACAACTAATAAATGGCAAATGCAGTATAATCTGCCTTAAGCATATACCAAGGGCCAATTATAAGATTGCACATTATAATTGAAATGGATCTTTAAGGGGTTTGGTTTGGTTTAGTTCAGTTCAGTTCAGTTCGGTTCGGTTTGATTTGGTTTGGTTTTTTGAGACAGGTCTCCCTATAGTCACAACTGCCTGGAACTCACTATGAAGACCAGGCTGGCATCTCACAGAGATCCACCTGCTTCTGCTGAGATTAAAGATTTAACATGCTTGGGGCTGGAGAGATGGCCTAGTGGTTAAGAATGCCGACCGCTCTTACAGAGGACCTGGGTTCGATCCCCAGCACCCACATGGCGGCCGAGAACCATCTGAAACTCCAATTCCAGGAGAACTCCAGTTCCAGCGGAATCCGACACCCTCTTCTGACCTCCGCGGCATTGCACGACACAGGAGCACAAACTTGCATGCAGACAGTACATTCATACACATACGGAAATAAATAAAATTAATTTAAAAAAATTAAAAAAAAGATTAAACATGCTCTTTAAAGTATTTTTAATGTGATTTTCCAAAATGGAGACATTAGGGTTCTCCCTCTCCTGTCTTGTTCCTGCTCTGGATCCTGTCCCTGACACTTAACTCATTTAGCACTTAAACACCAATTTGAAAATTGTTAAGAATCTTCTTATTCTTATATGTAAATTATAGTTGATTGACTTTTTCAGAAAGAACACGTCTGATAAATTAGATTTCCTTCTTCCTTTCTACCAGTCTGCGGTGAAGCTTGATTCTTTTTTAAGTCATTTTTTAATATTTTATTATTTTTATGTGTATGAGTGTTTTGCCTGCATGTATGTGAGTGCACCCATGTCGTGCAATGCCACAGAGGTCATTGAAAAGGGCACCAGATTCCCCTGGAACTGGAGTTAAGGACGGTTCTTAGCTGCCATGTGGGTGCTGGGAATTGAACCGAGGTCTTCTGCAAGAGCAGTCAGTGCTCTTAACTCCTGAGCCATCCCTTCAGCAGCCACCCCCCCCAAGCTTGATTCTTTACCTGAATGTATAGCTTTTACCCAGGCACTATTTTTCTCCATTTGGATATTCTAGTCATTTTTATACTTGAAATACAATAACCTATTTGGTTATATTTTAATCCATTCAAATCTATCTTCTGTATAGTTTCCAGAGATACTATTAAAATTGAAAATCTGGGTATGTGAATACCTACTTTAAAACCTTTTGGTTGCTGTTTCTTAGAATTAGTTTGGAATTCTTAGTATACAGGGTTCCCTGCAAATCTGCTCTTTACCTGTCATGTGGTATCAGCTCTTAGCCTTCCCCACTTATATCACACTATAGCCATTTTAAATGGCTCGCCTTTTATTTTATTTTTATTTTTTTATTTTATTTATTTATTTTTTTTGTCTTTTTACAACAGGGTCTCCCTTTAGTCCCAGCTGGCCTGGAGCTTGCTCTGTACACCAGGCTGGCCTTGAACTCACACAGTTCCACCTGCCTCTGCTTCCCAAGTGCTGGGATTAAAGGCATGCCCACCACGCCCAGCTGCAATTTCTTAATAGACACCATACCCCCTAATCTTCATATACCTGCATTGTCCTCCAGAAACTTGTCTCCCAACCAATTCACCTGCTTTCTCTTGCCAACCCCCAACACACACACACACACACACACACACACACACACACACACACACACTTCTGTCTCTGAGGCATTTTCTTAATTGCTTATTGAAGTAGGAGGACCAAGCTCATTGTGAGTGGTCCTAGCCCTAGGCAAAATGGTCCTGGGCTGTATAAGAAAAATAGCTGAGCCAGCCATTGGAAACAGCCAGTAAGCAGAGTTCCTACATTGTCTCTGCTTCAGTTTCTGCCTCCAGATTCCTGCCTGAGTTTCTACTCTGACTTCCCTTGATGATGGACTGTGACATGGAAGTATAAGCCAAACAAACCCTTTCTTCCCGCAGCTTGTTTTTTGTGAGTGTTTTATTATAGTAACAGAAAGCATACTAAGACACTTCCTGAGTAAAAGACCTGAGTCTTTACAGTTCTTATGACCTGAGTTCAATCCGCAGGATCCACATGGTGGAATGAGAAAACAGACTCCCACTAGTTGCCCTCTGATCTCCACATGTGCCCAGGCAGATAAATACATGCATATACACAAAAAATTAATTAATTTAAAAAGAAGTGCTCCCTTCTATTCCCCTGATCCTTATCTAACCAGATTAGGTGCCTCTTATAAGGTATGCCCTATATTCCAGCACATGTATGATTTAGCACACTAGGTTGTGCTGATGGGTTTTCATATCTTTCTCAGGTAGAACATGAAGCCCTCCAGGGCAACACCTAATCCTATATCCTTTTATACTTCTATTTAGCAAGCACAAAGTTTGACAGTCAGTGTTTCATTAAAATAAGTGAATGTTTTTTGACTTGTCTTCTAATCTGTTCCTTGTCTTAAGGCAAGCAAATGCCTAAGCATTCATAGATGCCTATTTGGGTCAAATATCTTACTTTACAGTAGTGAACAACCTGGCATATTTGGTAATACTAGAAAAGAAAGAATTAGTTCTGGGAATTATATCACGAAGTCAGTCCAAGGAATTGGTATTAGGTTGAAGCATTGCAGTACAAAGAGAAACTCACTGTTCATTGTCTGTATTTTTACTGAGGTACCCCAAGTTTGTTGTACTTATTTCAAGGGCCAGAGAAACTAGAAAATAAATTTATCTTAATCTGAAAAAAGTTTGTGATCTGGGCTGGGGAGATATCTCAGTTGGTAAAGTCTTTACAAGGACATTAGGTTAAGTCCCAGAAGCCAAGCAAAAAAGCCAGCTATGGTTATACCCCTTTGTCATCCCAGCCCTGGTTGAGCAAAAACTGATGCATCCCTAGACCTTGCTGATCAGCCAGCTTAGCATAATTGGTGAGCTCCAGGCCAGTGACAAAATGTCTCAAAAGGGGAAGGCATCCCTGAGGAATGATGTCCAAGATTGTCCTCTGGCTTCCCGACACTTAGACACATAAATGTGTACATAGACACATGTGTACATAGACACATAGACACATGCACACACATGTGCACATGCAAACACAGTAAAATTTTAAAAATCAGCAATAAGAGGCATTTAGTTCTTGAATATAGACTCTATCCAATGTATAGATTTTGGTTATATAGGGGATTTTTTTTTTTTTGGCCTCTTTGAGACAGGGTCTCCCTTTAGTCCCAGATGGCCTGGAGTTCACTCTGTAGACCAGGCTGGCTTTGAACCCACATAGATCCTCCTGCCTCTGCCTCCCAAATGCTAGGATTAAAGGCATGTACTACCATGCCAGGCATATAGGGGATTTTAACACTTGATTTTTAAGTACGTGTGTATGGAGGGAGTGTACATATGAAATGCCCACAGAGACCAAAAGAGGGCATTGGATCCTCTGGAACTGGAGTTACAGGTGATTGTGAGTTCCCAGGGGGGGGACTGGGAACCCAGCCAGAGTCCTAGAAGAACCCTAACCTCTCTAGCCCCAGATTCAGAATTTGAAGTATCAGCTATATGTTCCTTGTATGTTTGATGTGGTCAGTTGTTAGCTCAATTTACACAGTAGTAAGCCTCTATAAAAAACAGTGAGTTGTCGAGATCTCCCGAGACCAGCTGAGGCAAACACAGGCAAGGAGAAGCTCATATGCCAGGAACACGAAGAAGAGACAACACGGGAAAGGGGCAGGATAATCCTGCATCAAGCTCTACCAACCCTATGGAAGATTCCTACAGTGGGATCCCCCTGGGAATGGTCCAGGACACATATCAGAAAAACAATTGGGATCATATTTAAAGAACTACAAGATTATAAAGAGCAAATCAAAGAACTAAGAAAAGAGAATGAATATCTCAAGAAGGACCTAGAGAGAGAGAATGACAAACTCTGGAAGGAAGTAGAAACACTGAAAAGATCCCATGCTGAAAAAGATAAGGAAACCAACCAGCAAAGCAAAAAGCTACAAGAAGAGATTGAGAAGCTCGAAAAAGAAGTAGAAATACTAAAGAAATCAGAAGAGGAAATGAAAAAGGAAATCAAACACTCATCCAATCAAGAGGAAAGGAATGGAAAAAACCTTAGAAACAGAATGGAGGAAGCAGAACAAAGAATATCAGACCTGGAAGATAACACAGAACAAATAAAAACCTCAAGGAAAGATTATGAAAAATTTAAAAATACACAAAAGTGGAACAACCAGGAACTGGAAACTATGAAAAAATCAAACCTCCACATCATAGGAATAGAGGAAGGAGAAGAATCCCAAGACAATGGTATTGATCAGATCTTCAACACAATAATAGCTGAAAACTTCCCCAAACTAAAAAAAGACAAACCAACACAAATACAAGAAGCACATAGAACTCCAAACAGACAAGATCAGAAAAGAAATTCTCCACACCACATCATAGTTAAAATGCTAGATACCCAAAACAAAGAACAAAATCCTTAAAGCCACAAGAGAAAAACAACAAGTGACCTATAAGAGGAAACCTATCAGAATTGCAACTGACTTCTCAATGCAAACTATGAAAGCAAGTAGAACCTGGAGCAAAGCATTCCCAGTGTTAAAGGACAATAGATGCCATCTCAGGTTACTATACCCAGCAAAAATGTCAGTTATAGTTGAAGGAGAGAGAAAAACCTTCCATGACATGAATAATTTGAAAGAATACATGTCCGGAAAACCAACCCTTCAGAGAATACTTGGAGCAATTCAAAAAACAGAAGAAAGGAGCAACCATCCCCAGGCATCTAGAAAGAAAAATCAATAAAAGCATAACTGCAGAAGTAGAAACCTAAACCCAAACCGCAAATGGATAACAAGGCAAAAGGAAGCAACACAGACCTATCAGTCATAACCTTACATATTAATGGATTAAATTCCCCAATCAAAAGACATAGACTGGGAGATTGGATTAGGAAACAGATGGATTGGTATGCTGCCTACAGGAAACACGTCTTACCTTCAAGGACAGGCACCACCTTAAAGTGAAAGGGTGGAAAAAAATATTCCAAGCAAATGGTACCAAAAAGAAAGCAGGTGTTGCTATTTTAATATCAGACAAAATAGACTTCAAAGTAAAAGAAATCAGAATAGACAAAGAAGGCCATTACATTTTTATCAAAGGAACAATTCACCAAGAAGATTTCACAATTATGAATATATATGCCCCAAACTCTGGTGCACCAAACTTTATAAAGACAATTCTCCAGGACCACAAGTCACACAGTAACCCCAGTACACTCATACTTGGGGACTTCAATACCCCACTGAGTCCTTTGGATAGGTCAACAGGACAAAGAATAAACAGAGAGACATCTGAACTGAACGATATGATACACCAAATTGGACCTCATAGACTTCTACCGAATATTCCACCCTAATACCAGAGAATACACTTTCTACTCAGCACCCCATGGAACATTCTCCAAAATCAACCACATACTGGAACAGAAGAAACCTCCACAAATACAAAAAGATTGAAATAATTTCATGCATTCTATCAGACTATAGTGCAATAAAGCTCAACATCAACACTAGGATAAGCCCTACTGCCTACAAGAACACATGGAGACTAAACAACACACTCCTGAATAATGAATGGGTCAAGGAAGAGATAAAGAAATAAAAGCATTCCTGGAACTGAATGACAATGACAATACAACAACAAAACCTATGGGTTACCTTAAAAGCAGTCCTAAGAGGGAAGTTTATAGCCCTGGGTGCCTACATTAGAAAAACAGAAAGAGCACAAGTGAATGATCTAACACTACAGCTAAAAGCACTTGAGAGGCAACAACAGATGAACCCTAAATGCAACAGACAGGAAGAAATAACAAAAATCAGAGCAGAAATCAATGAAATAGAA
>VZQC01004516.1:159684-183499 GCA_009823505.1 Rhizomys pruinosus
GCGTGGGGGGGGGGGGGGGGGGGGGGGGGGGGGGGGGAAACGGGTCTAGATTTGATGAAAAAAAAAACAAAGGGGGTGGTGGTGCATGCCTTTAATCCTAGCACTCAGGAGGCAGAGGCAGGCGGATCTTTGTGAGTTCAAGGCCAGCCTGGTCTACAGAATGAGTGCCAGGACAGCTGGGGCTGCAGGGAGACCCTGTCTCAAAAAGACCAAGAAAAAAAAAAGTGAGTTGTAATATGCCAGAATAGTAAGACTGGAGATAGCATACATTTCCATACTGGTAAAATGACCACCTCAGTTACTGTGTGAACCATCTTTTTTCATGCAATAGTGTTCAACTTTGATAAGGGAATTAGATCATTTTCGAGGTCCTTATGGAATTCTTGAATTTTTTATAGTTCTTCATGTCTCATACTGTTTATTCTTAGCTACTTGAGTAATGGTGCTTTCCAAGCTGCAGTAGCCTTGCTCTCAAGAATAATGCAGAGCCCTCTGTAGTTAATCATGTCTGTAGTGCTTTCATCTGTTTAAGGAAAAAGCCCTACACTTTTTATATAATTATCTACACTTTACAGGTGCTTTAATTCAAGTAAACAGTTAAATTTCAGTGCATACTAGGCAAAAAAGAAATACAGTGTGGCAGTTAAAAGCTCAGATTCTAACACATATGAGTTTGACTCCCAGATCAGCACTAGTTATGTAATTGTACACAAGTTACTTATCTTTTCTAAGTCTTTGTTTCCCATGTAAGTGAAACTAAGGGGAGTGATAATTATATTAACCTCACACTACTGTGATGTTATGAGATAGTCCTTGCAAAGCAGCACTTAGGAGAGTGCTGAGAGAGAAGAGTGAAAACTGTGGGAGCTCAAGTCCATGGATGATAACAGTTAATAAGGCAGATAAAGGCTCTGCACTCTAGACAATTCAACAAGAAGTTACAGTAAAGAACAATGGTTATTATGAATAGAGTTACTCATGGATGTTTATTAAGACTATACATAATGAGAAGTCAAGGCTCCTTCCAGTAAGCTGAGATTAATAGGGTAAATAGGTAGACTCTTACCTAAAATATAGGTATTTATTAGAGACCCACACTTAGGTACAGTTTTAAGATAACACAAAGATCTCACAGTATGTCTTTTAGGAACAGTAAAGGTCTGCTGTGATGAGCTGACTATGGTGACACACACTTGTAATCCCAGCACTTGGAGGCAAAGTGACCAGGAATTCAGGGTGATCTCTTCACAGAGTTCAAGGCCAACCTGAGTTCCATAAGACCTTATCTCAAAAAAGATTAAAAAGATATACTGCTATGAAGATTTATCATTAGGGATTTTAATGAATTGAAAATGAAATGTGAATCAAGAAAAACAAGAGGTCTATGCAGAGGAACTAATCATCATTTCTGATGACTGTATTCTAAGTATTTAGTAGAGAAGTGTAGAAAGAAGATGCTAAGGGCCAGCAAGATGGCTCAGTATGGAACAGCACTTGCCACCAAGCCTGACAGCCTGAGTTCAATCCCCAGATTCCACATGGTGGAAGGAAGGAACCAACTCCAGCAAATTGTCCTCTGATCTCCACATGTGTGCACTGTCATGTATTCATAGGTATTTGTATACACAGATACATGCACACAGTCACTAAATAAATAAATAAAATTATAATTTAAAAACTTTTTGGGGGGCTGGAGACATGCCTCAGTGATTAAGAGCACTGGCAGAGAATGTGGGTTCGAATCCTAGCATCCATACAGTAACTCCAGTTCCAAGGGACCTAGCACCCTCTTCTGATCTGCAAAGGCATTGAACAAGGATGCACATACATACATGAAGTTCACTTACCTACACTCATACACATACAAATAATAAAAATTTTTTAACTTTTTATTTTGTCTTTTTTTTTTTTTTTTCTGGAGCTAAGGACTAAACCCAGAGCCTTGCGCTTGCTAGGCAAGCACTCTGCCACTGAGCTAAATCCCCAAACCCTTAAAATTTTAAACTTTTTAAAAAAGAAGATGCTGATAAGATTTATGTCAATTAGTTTTATTAATCCTCTCAGTGATTCCTTGAAATGGGAATTAGCCCTATTTTATGAAAAAGAACACTGAGCATAAAGAGGCAAAGTAATTAGATTGATGTTTAATGGTTAGTAAGTTAATGATTTGGGACTTGAACTTTCAGAATTATCCCTGCATTCTTAGCTTTTATGTGGATATTCTGAACAGTGAACCAGTCCTTGCACATAAGGAGTTCACAGTCCAGAGGACAGTAGTTGCTCTGAGCTACAAGTGGTATGAAAATGCTTATTTCATAATCCCTTATATCACAGAGTTGGTAATTGTAAATGTTTTTTCTGCCTTTTCTCCCCTACCCCATGCAGTGCATTATTTCTACCTAACTGTCTTAGTCTTCTTGTCCCTGTCCTTGCTAAAATGGCATCGTGGGCCATTTAATGTTTGGAATTTAATATTATTAGAGTTGCAATTTATAATGAATCCTGCAAGCATCTTTTCATTGCTTTCCAGGTATTAATTTTACTTCATGGACTTGCATCTGAATTAAAGCAGAAATCTTTTTTTTTTTTAATCTTTTCAAGACAGGGTCTCCCTGTAGCCCCAAGCTGTCCTGGAACTCACTCTTCAAGGCTGGCCTTGAACTCACAAAGATCCGCCTGCCTCTGCCTCCCAAGTGCTAGGATTAAAAGCATGCACCACCACACCTGGCTACAAATCTTTTTTTTTTTTTGCTTTTTGAGATAGGGTCTCCCTTTAGTTCCAGCTGGCCTAGAGTTCACTCTGTAGACCAGGCTGGCCTTGAACTCACAGAGATCCGCCTGCCTCTGCCTCCCAAGTGCTAGGATTAAAGGCCTGTGCCACCATGCCTGGCTTAGAAATCTATTTTTTAACTCTAGATTAAGATCCTTGTTAAATGTAAATTGGTCATCAAATTGCTCTTACAAATGAACTCCAGAGTATTCCTTACAATGAGAAGTCTGTGATGGTTCTCCAGGCTTAACAACTCCTCTGAGTTTTATTTGTCTTAAATAAAGAAACTTTTAAACATTTTGGTTCACTTTTAGTAAAGGCTGTAGTCTCCCTAGCTACAAGTAGCAGAGAGCAGTTCTAATGCCAGAAATCAGTGGGGCAGTATTAACTCCTCAGTAAATATTCAGCCATTTTTGCCTTAGCAAAAATAAGAAGAAAGAGCACATATATTCTGGAAAGACCCATCACACTTGTCTATACTTAGGAAGATACTGTTTGCAACATTTTAATGGGTAACAGGGATTCAGCATTTATATTTTGCAGTTTTCGTCCATGGGCAAAGTAGGCTGAGCCGGGGCTCAGATCCCCGCGGCCCTCATTTTGCCACCTTCCTTACGTTTTTACATCAATAGTCTCATAAGTAGCATTTGCAGTGGCTTTGCTCCTTAGTTTTCATACCTGCTTTGGTGGTAGAAGAGAGGGATTGGGCCTAAACCAGATTACATCTGAAAACTCTCACAGTCCTTAGCACTAGAGACTTCCTTTTGTTTCCTCTGCTCTGTGCTTCCTAGCAGAATCATCTCCCAGTGTAGGCGTGTTTTATTGTCCTTGTGTCTCATCCCAAGACTTTTAACTCAGCTGCTTCTCCCATACACACAGAAAAAAAGAAAAATCGTAGAATAAGTCTTGTATCCTAAATACCCACAGAGAAGGCTTACCCTGCAGACGTTGAGGCAGCATCTTGCTGAAGCTGGAATCAGAGCATACCAAGGTGAGCCTGGATTCACTGACATACAGGGAAAAGGAGGTTTGGTTTGAAAAGCTGCTCTAGTTAAGAAAAGTTTTGCAGGCCAGTTGAGGCTGAAGGTATATGGAACCCATCCTGACCTTCTGGGGTCTCTTTTGGTCCCACACTGGTCCCCCCACCCCCACCCCCACCCCCACCCTGCACACAAAGGCGGGTCTCTCTCCTGCCATGTACACATTTCCCATTTCCTAACAGTCTGGAGAACTATGCCACCAGCTAAAAGAACTACTCAGATTTCAGTTCCTTAGAATCTTGTTAGCTCTTTCATTTCCTTTTTTATTTACTTGTGATGTTCAAACTCACATTCCTTTACATTCTCTTGAGTCTGGATTCTTTCAAGATTTTTTTTTTTTCAGTTGCTAGAGATGCTAATATAAGAGTTCAGGATCCCTCCTTTCTAAAATTACCTTGTCTTTAAAATAGGATTAAGCAAAATACAATGTGGGATTCCATCCTGGAACTGAAAGAGGACATAAGTAGAAAAACTAAGAAAATCCAAATAAAAGCTCTAATACATATTTCAGTACAGTGCCAATGTGTTTTCTCAGCATTTGTGAATGTGCCATGGATACAAAACAGTTTACATTAAATAAGGCTGGATGAAGACTATAGAAATTTTCTGTTGTCCTTGTGGCCCTTCTATAAACATAAAATTATAAATATATTTATAATTATTTCAAAATATTTTTAAGCTGTTATAATGTTGAAATCAAGTCTGGGTCTTTTCCTGGGAAAAAGGGAAAAAAGTTAAATATACTTCCCTATGCCTGTCTGTTTCATCTTCAGTAGGTCTAAGACCCAAATCTGCCTTCCCTAGGCCTCTTCCAGTTTCTAGCCTACCTACATGGACTGTTCACTTGGCTTTTCCAAGCACATGGATCTTTTCTTTCTTTTCTTTCTTTTCTTTCTCTTCATGAGCTAATGGGCTCCTCTTTTAGACTTTCTAGTATCAAAATGCAAGAACTTAAACTATATGTTAATTCTTTGATTCAGTAAATACTTATTGAACACCTAGTTTTTGCTAGATCCAATATAAACATAATCCCAGCTATAAATAACCAGTATAATCTACTGTGTAATTAAATAAATAGGTCTGTAAAGAGCCACAAGTTTTATAGTAGAGAGAAATTAAAGTACTCTGGGAATGCTCTTCTCCCTTTCTTGTCCTCCCTGGGAGCTTATGACCCAGAAGAATTTGTCCATGTTACTGACTCTTGTTCAAAGCAAAGCTCTCTTTAGTCTGTGATCCTAAATTTGTTTTGTTTTTTTTTTACTCTTAACTTTAAAACAGTCAGCATCTGGGGCTGGAGAGATGGCTCAGCTTTTAAGAGTACCAGTTGCTCTTGCAGAGGACCTGGGTTTGATTCCCAGCACCCACATAGTGGCTAACAAGCATCTGCAACTCCATTTCCTAAGGAATCTGATATCTTCTTCTGACTCTGTGGGCACTGCACAACATGAGTGTATTTACACACATGCAGGCAATACACTCATACACATAAAATAAAAAATAAATAAAATATTTTAAAAATTCAGTGTCTTTGAGATACAAGCTTAAAGAACAAGGGAAATAACTTTGATTACACTCCTTATACCCTGTAAACCAGTAGGTACACCATGAAGTAGAACTTATTATATGGATGCTTAACTGAACCCATTGTGTTTTGATCTTGGTTTCAAGTATGTTTTGTTTTGTTGTTTTGTTTTGTTGTTTTGTGCTTTTTTTTGTTTTAGAGACAGGTCTCATATAACCTAGGCTGGCCTCAAACTTTCTATGTACTTGATGCTGGGCTTGAGCTCCTGAACCTCCAGTCTCTACCTCCTTGTGCTAGAACTACAGGCATGTGCCATGATACCTCATGGGCCCATTATCTTTTTAAATATATTTTTATTATTTTTATGTATAAGAGTGTATTACCTGCTGTGTTTAAGTGCACCCATGTTGTACAATGCCCACGAAAGTCAGAAGAGGGCAGCGGTTTCCTCTGGAACTGGAGTTACAACCACTTGTTAGCCACCATGTGAGTGCTGGGAATCAAAACCTTGTCCTCTGCAAGAGCAGCCAGTGCTCTTAACCATGAGACATCTCTCCATCCCTTCCCCCAGCTGTCTTTTTTTTTTTTTTTGTCTTTTCGAGACAGGGTCTCCAGCTGTCTTTTTTACTTTCTAGCTTGATAACATTGAAAACTGTCCACACTGACACCAGTAGTGTCCTAAAGAACTAGTCAAAGAGATCATTTCCTCTTTGGTACTCCTTGTACATTCCATCATTCTTGCATTTTTATCTTACTGTGCTCATTAATTTTTTTTTTTTTTTTTTTAGTTCTCCCTTTCCTAAACTATGAGTGCTAGACCCATCCCCATACTTATTCCTTGGCAGCTTTGGAGAGCTTGAAGATAAGAAAGATAAAGAATTGTTGTAACGTTGCAACTTTGGTTGGATGAAAGCAACGAACTCCATACTAATTTTTGCCCATCTTTTTCATAAGAGAAAGCATGCTCACATCTAATGTCCTGCTTTTCTTCCTCAGTTCCTCAGTTACTGACCCACCGTCTCTCCCCTGCTCTCTGCTCCAAATGGGCCAGAAAAGGTGCAGCCCAGCACCCTCTGGAAAGCTCTCCTGTCTCCATTGTAATTTGCATCATAAAGGAATTGTCCTAACAAAGCTTTTCCAGCCTTTTTTCAGCCTTGCCATATTACCTAAGCTTCCAAACTATAGTTTATAGCTTCATTCTTTCTGGCACCATATTCCCACAAGTTTATAATTTCTGTCTGTGCTATCCTTGCTTTCAGTGCTAGTGCCTACAGCTAAAAGTCTGAGCATAGGCACTTAGCAGATATTATGAACACGAGGAAGCCAGAAAAGCTGGCCTAAAATTTTTAAATGAAAAAATAGGAGGAGAAATATTGGTTCATTATGTTTGCTTCTTATAAACCAAGTGAAGACAGTAAAGGAGCAGAAGTGTGTCCTTCAATATTGGGGAAGTTCTGCATACAGGGAGACAGTCAGAAAAAATTTCCCTCCAGGATCTCCATCTCTATTAATTGGGCATGGAGTTCCAATTTTATGCACTGCTCAAAACCTACTTGTATTATTTCTAAACAAGTCATAAGGTGTCACAGATGCTCGGAACAAATGCCTAGCCTATCCTACTAATGAACATGCAAGCAGTTTTTGCCCATCTGCCAGCACTGTCTGAACAGCTAGGAAGGCCTTCCTTGATGATCACAAAGAACGTAATTACTGTCTACAGAGAAGTCAAGTACAAAGGCCAGCAGCCTTTGCAGGCTACCAAAGATTACCAGCTGCCTCTTCTTTGATTGGGAGAGCTAATAACACTTACTCTACTTAATAATTGGATGGGTTCTCAAGCCATGTAATTCAGATTGAGGCTGTCATTTTTTTTCTGGCCTTAGCTAAGCTGGGTTATTAATGGAGCTACTAATCCTATTAGTCAGTTGTCAGTCTCATGGTGGGAGAGAGTAGAAGAAGGCAGAGCTATTAAGGTGTTACACCAGGTATATAAAAGAAGGCCACACGTTTAATCTTTAGAGATATTTTTTCTTAATCAAATCATAATTATAAAGCTCTTTATGGAATTATTTTCCAGCTTTATGTTCTGAATGCAAGGCATTTGGAAAGGGGATAAAAGGGAGGAGGTACACTTAGTTTACCTTTCTAGAATGAAATTTTTTTCATTTTGAGGAATAAACTTTACTTCTTAAATACAGTCTTGTGCTTGACCCTTGTTAGGGACACAAGAGATAGGAGAGTTAAGGCTTATCTTCCAACACAGTGGAAACAAGTAATTTTGAATAATAAGAGCCACAGAAGTGCAGTTAAATACAGAAAGGGCCAGGATTTTAGTTGTAGGGATTGGGAAAGTCTTATGGGAAGAAGTAACATTTGATCTGGGTCTTAAAGGATCTCCCTGTGGAGACGGGAGAAGTTCTGATGGAAACAGTGATTGTGGGTAAGGAGCTTTAGTGTAGTTGCTTTTTCCAGATGTCATAATAAAGAAGCAGGTATTAGACTGCATTGGGGGAAACATCCAGGACTATGGTGGCCAAAATGTGAAAGAGCATTGTGCTGAGAACCAAGTGATGGCACACCAGTGATAGAACCAAGGGAGAAATAGGAGGGGAACTTCCTACTATTATGTCTACCTGGGTTTTTGTGTGAAAATTCATTCACGTATAGTGTTTTATGCCACATCCTTGAAGTTTCTTTTTTAACACTTTTATTTCAACACTTAAATGAGTCATCATTGAGCAACCTTGATTCTTTTTTTTAATACCTACGAGGTAAAGAAGTAATCTCAGATATCATAGGAACATTTCATCTGTCTTTACTGTTCAGAGATGAGAAAGCTATTCATCTTGCTTTCTTGGGGGGATCCACTGATCCAGGGTGGGGTTCTTACTTGTTATACTTACAGGCCTTTCTATTGCGCTATGCTGTCCTTTCTCAAACGAGGTTTTTGCTATCTGGAGAAATCCTTTCATCTGTTCAGTCTTTATTTGAGGCACTCATCTATCAAGTATTTACTATTGCTCATCTCTACCAGGACTAAGGCAAAGATGGGTCAGATGACTGTGGGGTAAGAGAGATGGATAGGAGTTGATGATGGAACGTGAAACAGAGCTTCAGAGGGTGCTGAGCAAGTGTCATCTGACTGCGCCTTGCAGAAGACAAAGCTATGGTAACCTATTGCTTCTCTAATTCAGAAGTCTACAGAACGATGGCTCCTAAGATTGGTGTTTTTGTTTTGTTTTGTTTTTTACTTTACAGTTGTTTTTGTCTTTTACTTTATGTTCTTGAAAAGCTACACATGATAAAATTTCTGTTTTCAGTAGTGCATTAGTAAAAAAAAAATCAGCTTTGGATTGCTTTTATCTTCACTGAAATCAGCTGAATATTGTCCTGACCAATGTCCAATACAACCAGTGGCTGTAAGATTTTCAAGAGGTCGCATCCATGTTGTTGGCATATCATAAAAGGCTTTGGGTTTGGAGTGTTTTAGGCACAGATATATGCATTAAACCACTCTGCTTCCCTCAGTCCTTCTCCCAGGCTCCTCCCTCTGTGGAGATGTATACAGAGCAGCGGTGCTGTTTCCCTGTGGGCACATGGAGTTATTGGTTCATTTACTTGAAATGAGAAAAATTTTTTTTTTTTGGAAATTTTTTTGGGGGAAAGTTGAAAGGTTTTACACAAACATGAAGTACAAGAGCAGAGGCTTCGGTGATTTCACATATGTGTGTGTCTGTATGCATGCTATATGCACGTATGCACATGTGTGTGCAAGTGTGTTCATTCATGCAAACATGTGAAGGCCAGAGGTTGACAATGGGATGGCTTCTTCAGTACCTTCAACAAATTGTTTTTATGAGATAGAGTTTCTCACTGAACCTAGCTTACTGTTCGGGGTGCACTGGCTAGCCTGTGAGCCCATAGGATCTGCTTATCTCTGTCCCCTGGCAGCATTGGAGTTACAGACTTGAATCTCAATGCCCAGCTTTTGACAATGATGCTGAAGATCCGAACTGGGGTCTTTAGGCTTGTGCAGCAAGCACTTTATCCACTGAGCCATCTCTCCATCCCCTCCCTGGTGATTTTAAGGAAGTTCAGTGTGAATGTGTCCTTCAATTTGAAAAAGAATTCTGAAAAAATACTCTGTTCTTTGGGCTCATTCATGGTGTTTTCACAGTTAAAGTCACGTAAAAGTGTTCTTCAAGCCTCCTTAGGCTGTCATTCAGCAGCCATTGATTGAGCAGTCACTCAGCACAATCTCCATCGCAAAATTTCTCATTGCAAAGTTTTGGAAAAAATGGTGATAAAGGAGGCATGGTCTCTGACTTTAGCAAGCTCAGCGTTTAGTGGGCACAGAAACCTGAAAAGCTAGAGGATCCTAAAAGGATAGTATATGCAAAATCCCAGAGGCACGCATCATATAAGGAGTGTGGTTGCAAGGTAGGAACATGGCAGGAAAGAAGGCTTCTAGGAAGGCCCAGATTCTGAAGCTGCATTGAAAAGTCCTTACTCTGTAGACAGGAGCGATTCCTTGGGAGGATTTTAAGCTAAGAGTGATTTGGCCCTAGCTACTCTAGTGCAGCTAATATTTTTAAATGTGGGCTCTACATAGTACTTTTTTTTTTTTTTTGCATGCTGGATAGCTTGGCACACCTGAGTTGAAGGAGCCTCAATTGGGGAATTGGCTCCATTGGACTGTAGGGTATTTTCTTGATTGTTCAGTGATGTAGGAGGGCCCAGCCATTGTAGGCAGTGCCACCCTTGGGCAGGTGGTTCTGTATTGTATAAGAAATCAGGCTGAGCATGAACCAGGGAAGCAAGCCAGTAAGCAGTGTTCCTCCATGGCTTGTGCTTCAGCTCCTGCCTCTAGGTTCCTGTGCTGCCCTGAGTTCCTCCCTTGGGTTCCCTAAGTGATGAACTGTGACATGGGAGCTCTAAGACAAATAAACCCTTTCCTCCCCAAATTGGTATTGGTCAGAGTGTTTTATCACAGCAATTGAAGGCAAGCTAGAACAATTTGTCCAATATTTTATTAAGATTGTATCTAAATATTTGTCCAACATTTTATTTAGATTGTATCACACATGTGTCAATATGTGTCAAAATGTGTATATATATATATATATGTATATATATATATATGAGTAAATAAAAGCTAGCTTTTATCACAGAGTTTGGGAAGTAATGCTCTGAAACAGAATGATTAGAGTGAGTCTGGGCCAGTGAAGTGAAGCAGTTAAGAAGTTTATGTAATATCTCAAGCAAAGGAGTATGAGAATGTAAACTGAGTGTAGTAATAGTAGGAATGGATAGAAGGCACAGCAGTCAAGCTGTGACAAAAGTAGAACTATCAGAACCTAGAGACTGAGGCTGGAGAGGCGACTTGACAGTTAACAGCACTGGCTGCTCTTGCAGAGGACCTGGGTTCAGTTCCCAGCACCCACATGGCAGATGACAGCCATCCTAACTCCAGTTCCAGGGAATCCAATGCCTTCTTCTGATCTCCACAGCAGTGCATACCACAAGTGCACTTAACATCCATGCAGGCAATGTACTGATATACACATTAAAAAAATAATAATATATAAAACTTTTTAAAAGGTACACACCACACACAATATTATATTGTTAATATTTTCAAATGTGATATCTATAATTTGAGCATAAGACGAGAGAGAAAGAGAGAGAGAGAGGGAGAGGTTTTACTACTCCATCTTGACCTGGAGTCCCTCCACATTTCAGATGTTCCCATATAATACCATAGGCCTGGCACTAGTAAGTTATCAGAGATAACTAGTCACTACAAAATTAAATCCACAAAATATTCATATATACTGTATGGTTTCATTTATAAGAAATTCTACAAGAGACAGATCTAACTTATGGTACTGTTAATAAGAGAAGAGGATTGGCTAACAAGAAATGAGGGAACTTTGTTAGGTTATAGAATGTATTGCATCCTACATTTGCCAGATTTAAGTGAATAGTAATTGTGCTTAACAATTTCAGCTTTTCGCACAACAACAGAAAGACTGCATCAGAAAACTGACTGAAATGGTGAATCAGGAGGGGTGGGAGGGGCGGGAGAGGGACACGAGTCTATATTCGATTAATGTATATTTAATTGACATGAGTTCAACAAGTATCCAATTTTGCCCAGACTCTACCTACAGGTTACATGGTGTTTTAGGACTTAGTAAAAGTAAATATGTGTACATTAAACAACATTGGTTTAAAGGTTCTGATAAAAATGGTAATGTACCTTAGTTAATTGGAAATATAAATTGTCGTCCACATTTGTTTTACTTAAAACCTGTATAACAATAACTTTGGGATTGGCACATACAAATGTTCTCTATAATTTTTCTCTTGTACAGTATCATCTTGTAGCATTCTCTTTTACCTGTAGGATGATTTAACTTAAGAAATTAAGTTTGCTTCCCAAGTTAACAACATATAGTCACCCAAAATAGCTTGGGTGAATTTGATGTGATGAAATCTGCGCCTTGATTCCTGCCTATAGGTGCCACAAAGTTTTAATAGGAGAGATTTTCTTACCTCTCCTGCATAGAACAAGGAGGAATATGATGATGATGAGGTCGTTCTCTAACTGTAAATTGGAGCCAACTGTCATAGAGGTAATCTCTTATAAAACCAGTAAAACTGCCTTCTTTAATTGACTAATAGACATAGGAACTGTGAAAAGGATTATTCTCTATTCAGAGCCAACTATAATACTAAATTCTCCTTAAGCTGTGCACTTAAGCAAAATATATTAATACAGGAGAGCTCTGATATCAGCAATGGATTATTCTACCAAGGAGATATTGGCCAGGGGATCCAAGCCCCCCCTAAAAGGTAAAGGCTTCTTGCCTGTAAACTGGGATACCTGCAAGAAGAGAGGCAATAAGGCCCTGCTGTCGAAGACCTGATGTAAGCATGGGAAAGATGTATTGAGACCGCACTTGCAAGTGTACAGATGGTCTCTGGAATACCAGAGAGTGTTACCAAAGGCCACTAAACCAATAAAGCAAATATTGGTCTCCTTGAGTCAAGCAAGACTCCTCCATCAGCACCAGCTACACCTCACCTGCCTGGAAATACTGTGCAGCAGTGGCAGCCATATGCCCATATATCCAAAATCTAATTGGCTATTAGCTCTCTCCTTGGAGGAATAACCCATGGCTGATGCCACAAGCTTACATCCTCTAGTGGTTAGGAGATGTTATAAGCCACAGTAAGACCCTGTCATATTTTACAGGAAAAAATGTAATTCATAGATTAACATACCATCCAAATATCTGTGTCTATACCAAAGTAACCTACCATAACAATTAGTACTGTTTAAATACCTATATATCTAAATATCTGTGCCTCATTAGTAGGACTGAAAGGTTATTCCTGGACAAACTGTCAGCCCGTGAAAGGAAACAGCCAGAACTGACCAGAGTCCAAACCGACAGCTCCAGAGAAAGTAGACTGTTTTGCTTCTCGTCCACCCATGCCCCTTTTCTAAGCCTAGGGAACAATCTGTGGAAGAGGGGGCATGGTAGAATGTAAGGGCTGTGATTGGGGTGAATGGTGAAACTACAGCAATATAGACTGGACACTCATTTGATCAACTTGATTGAACATACAAGCCCCCCAGCTGGATGTTGGGACCCTTGGGCTGTGTGGGTTTGGGCACAACTGCTTGCACAAATTGGTTTTACATGAAGAATGCTTGTACTCATAAATTATTACTTATTGTTAAAAAATGAAAAAAATAATAAATAATAAATTTAAAAAGGATTATATTTAACAGTTAAAAAAAAACAATTTCAGCTTTTCACCTGATTTTAGAAAAAAATAAAAACATCAAGTCAAAATACCCAATAAAAATAAAATACTCAAGGCTGGAGAGATGGCCTAGCAGTTAAGAGTGCCAACTGCTCTTGCAGAGGACCCAGGTTCAATCCCCAGCACCCACATGGCGGCTGAGAATCATCTTTAACTCCAGTTCCAGGGGAATCCAGCACCCTCTTCTGACCTCTGTAGCATTGCAAGACATGGGTGCACAAACCTGCATGCAGAAAGTACATTCATACACATACAAAAATAAGTAAATAAATAAAAATTAAAATACTCAGCATTTCTAGTTAGCAAGAAAAAATATAAACCTCAGTAAAATATCAGTACAAACTCATTAAAGTGACTAGAGCTAAAGAAGCTAAAAACCAAATTTTGGTGAGAATCTGAAACTAGCACTATAGTGCAGTATATATACAGTTTGATCAAGATATTTTAGAAAGCTATTTATCCAACTCCTCTCATATTCCACATATGTGTACAAAACTACTTAAAGTGGTATTATCTAAATGGAAGCCCATGACAACAAGAAGCTTCTCTGCAGCAAAGGAAAAATTGAATGAGGAGAGAGCCTACAGCTGAGAGAAATTTTTAACATGTACTCATGTGATAAATGATTAATATCTAGAGTATACAAATAACTCAAAAACTAAACAAGAAAGCAAACAACTCGGTCAAAGCTGAGCTAAGGAACTAAACAGAGTTCTAAAAAAAAGAAATGTAGGGCTGGAAAGATAGCTCAGTGGTTAAAAGCACTGACTGCTCTTGCAGAGAACCTGAGTTCAAATCCCAGTGCCCACATGGCAGCTAACACCCATATGTAACTCCAGTTCCAGGAGATCTGATTCTCGCAGCAGTGGGCATTGCAAGATACAGCTTCACTTACATATATGCAGTCAAAACACTAACACGCATACAATGACAGTGCATAAGTAAAAAAAATTAAAAAAAAAAGAAATACAGAGAGCTCTCAAAAGAAGAAATACAATTGGCTAATAAATACTTGGAAAAATGTTAAAAATCCTTACACATAAAATAAATACTAATTAAAAACATGTTGAGATTTCATCTCATCCCAGTCAGAATAGCTA
The DNA here is from genome assembly GCA_009823505.1 of Rhizomys pruinosus. Lineage (NCBI taxonomy): Eukaryota > Metazoa > Chordata > Mammalia > Rodentia > Spalacidae > Rhizomys > Rhizomys pruinosus. The sequence continues at coordinate 173,956 of VZQC01004516.1, forward strand.
TCATCAAGAAAATAAATGGCATGCCAGGCATGGTGGCACACATCTTTAGTCCCAACACTCAGGAGGGAGAGACAGGCAGATGGATCTCTATGAGATCAAGGCCAGCTTGGTCTACATATCAAGTTCCAGGCCAGCTGGGGCTGTAGGGAGATCCTGTCATAAAAGAAAAAAAAAAAAAAAAAAATAAATGAAAAAAAAAAAAAAGAAGAAAGAAAAGAAAAAGCATATTAATGCTGGCAGGGATGTAAGGAAAGAACTAGTACTTACCGTAGATGAGAATGCAGACTTTAAAAAACTAAAAGTAGAACTACCATATGATCCAGCAATAGTACTCTGTTAAAAAAAAAATTCTGAAATTTGCCTGGAAATGGGTTGCACTGGAAAATACTGTATTAAGTGAGGTAACCCAGAAAAGGCATAAACACTAACTACCTGGTCTTTGTCACGTGAACTATCTGAGCTAGAGAGCTTTAGTGTCAAGTTGACACACGTTGGTTGAGGGAGCCTCAACTGGGAAATTTCCTCAATCGGACTGGCCTATGGCCATGTCTGTGGGGTATTTTCTTGATTATTGAGAGATGTGGGAGGGCCCAGCCCAGTGTGGGTGGTGCCACCGTGGGCAGGTTGTTGGGTACGGTATGAGGGCAGGCTGGGCATGGGCCAGGGGAGCAAGCCAGTAAGCAGCATTCCTCCATGGCCTGTGCTTCAGGTCCTGCCTCCAGGTTCCTGCCCTGAGTTCCTATGTTGGACTCCCTCAGTGATGAACTGTGACCCAGGAGATGTGAGCCGAATAAACCCTTTCCTCCCCAAGTTGGAATTGGTTAGAGTGTTTTGTCACAGCAATTGAAAGGAAACTAGAATAGGGTCCCAAGTGTTGTATTTACATGGGAGCAAGTATATACAAAGACCAGGAAACTAGAAAGGGGCCCATGACGGAAAAATGGAGGCCATAATACGAGGGGTAGGGAGGATGATTTGAAAGTGGAAGGGGAGTAATGGGGTAGAAAGGGTTAAGCGGATAGGAGTCAGAGAGATGAGGGGTAAAGAGAGGGAGGATCACCTAAAGCTACATATGTGTAGAACTGCCGTAAGAAAACCTGCCACTTTGTAAGCTAATTAAGCTAAATTTTTAATTTTATCAATAGGATATGGATATAATTATCCATATCCATATTGATAAAAACCCAATGATATTTTTCATACTTCCCATTTTTTGTGTTTCTGTATTTGCGTGTTTGCGTACGCACATATTTACTTGTACATAACTTCACTACATGTATATTTACCCAACACCATAGTTAAGATACTGACTAGTTTCATCACTTCAAATATCCTTTGTTTTGTTGTTGCACCATTATAACATCTTCTCTTCACACCTAACCACCAAAAACCACTAATCTCTTCCTTATTTCTAATTTTTTATTTCAAAAATATTATGTAAATGGAATCATACATCATTCGAAACCTTACACTGGGCTATTTTACTTGTGATAATTCTGCAGAGATTTATCCAAGTCATTGGCTATTTAACATTGCTGAGTAGGATCACAGATTGTTATTAACCATTCATCTGCTGAGATACATAACTCATGCCAGGTTTTCCTACTATAAGTAAAAGTAGAATAAGTATTGTATACTGGATAAATAAATAAGTAATAAACAAAAACACCAGCACCAGTGGTATTTTCCAGAGTTTCAACCTAAATGTCATTCTGCAGTGAAATACATAATATAGTTGAAGTACAGCATAAAAAATTTACTCTAGGGGGCTGGAGAGATGGCTCAGCAGTTAATAGTACTGACTGCTCTTGCAGAGGACCTAGGTTCAATTCTCAGCACCCATATGGTAGCTAACAGCAATCTGTAACACTAGTTCCAGGGGATCCAATGCCTTCTTCTGATCTCCATGGGCATTGCATGGCAAGGGTGCACTTACACACATGCAGGCAATGCACTCATACACATAAGAAATAAAAATAATAAATAAATATTTTTAAAAAGGAAAAATAAATAAAGCAAAAAAAAGTGAAATATTGCTATAGGTAGCAATATAAATTTAGGAACAAACTGAGCGAGAAAACCTAGATAAAATAGGATATATAAAGTATCACTTAGGTTTTCTAAAGTCAAGGTAATCTTTACACCTAAGGAAGAGGGAGCAATAGTGAGTAGGCTGGCCACCAGAGATACTGTAGCATCCAAGGTATTTCAGTTTGCTGTGACTAATGCAGTTTTCCCTGTGCCTATCATAATTCGATAATGCAATGGGTATTGCTTTCTAATTACATTGACACTCTAGCATAAGAAGAAAGAATACATGCCATGAGTGGTGGCACACACCTTTAATCCCAACACTTGGGAGGCAGAGGCAGATGGATCTCTGAGTTCAAGGCCAGCCTGGTCTACATAGTAAGTTCCAGGCCAGCTGGGGCTACAGGGAGACCCTGTCTCAAAAAGACCAAAAAATAAAAATAAAAAATAAGAAAGAATATTTAAACATTGCAGTTTGTCAAAATGGCTCAGTGGGTAAAGACACTGCCAAGCCTGACAGCCTGAATTCAACCCTAGGCCACATGGTAGGAGGAGAAAACTGACTCCCACAGGAGTGTCACAGTGTCCCCCCCACACACACATACACACTCAAAATTAATTAAAATGTAATAAAAATTTTAATAAAAAGTAAAATAAATTTATAAACACCAAGGTTTTATAATTCTCTGGTTTTTCTTTACAAGGGAATATTAATTTTAAATCTAAAATGTATGCATTCTCATCTAGTTTTCACACTAAGTTCATTATAGCAACAAAATTATGGCACTGTGCACCTAGAAGTATCTCTCAAGCCATTAGAACATATATTTGCTTACACTGCCAGACTCCAGATATTTAGCAGAGCCATTAGTTGGTAGATTAATGCTCAGAACACTAGAAGATTCAGGCACAGCTGTTTGACAGAGCTTATATGTATGTGTATCTCACCCTGCAAACAACAACGGCAAAAAAAACCACCTTAGTATGTCAAAGAAGTTTCAAGTTTAGTGCACTGCAAGAATGCACTATATTAGAAAAAATATAAAGTAGTGGTCTGCTAGGGCTGCTATAACAAAGCATTACAGACGAGGTGGCTTAAGCAATACAAAGTAATTTTCTCACAATTCTGAAGGCTAGAAGTTCAAGATAAGATGTCAACAGATGTGGTTTCTGTTTTTGTTTTCTGTGTAACCATATCCCATGTGCTTGCTGCTTCTTCCAGTTAAAATGCCAGTCACGTTGTACTACCTTTTTATGTAATCATGATTCAAATAACCTAACTCCAAATACTGTTACAGCCTGACTACTAGGGCTTTGGACTGTAGCACACAAATTGGGGAGGAGGGATACGATTCAGGCCAGAGCACATTGCTATCATATTTTTTGTATACATGATACTTAAAAATTAAAATAGTAAGCAGGGGCATGGTGGTGTATGCCTTTATTTTTAACACTTGAGAAGCAAAAGCAGGAGGATCTCTGTGTGTTCAGGACCAGCCTGGACTGCATAGTATGTCCCATGCCATAGTTCACAGGGCTACATAGTGAGACCCCATCCAGAGAGAGAATATTGCTCTTTCCTCCCCCCAGCCAGAGAAATGCAAAGGATTTAGAAAAGTCCATTCATATAAAAATTATATATAATTCAGAAATCACATAGAAATAGTCATAGGTTGAGTTCTAAAATGGCTACTTAACGTTCTCCCTAAATGTCTAAAAGTGGAGAAAAAAATATATATAGCAAAACCTTTATATTGTCCCCAGAACTTGATTGGCTCCCCATTGTCCTTCTAAAGACCCTTTGCTTTTTCTTCAGGATAACCATAATTAAAGTCATTTATAACGGCCTGATTTGTGTCTGTCCCAGTCACCAAATTTTGAACTTCCTAAGGTACAGTGGCTGCGTCCTTTGTGTTCACAACTGTTAACCCTCATTTTCTTGCACTGAGAAAGTGTTCAACAAATACTTGTGGGTTAATTAAGCCAACTGAATGTTTCATACTACAACTGAATATTTCATTTGGTTATGTTATAGTTCAATGTTATGCCTGGGAAATTGAGCTAACTTCTGTTTTCATTTCTGTCTAGAATGTGGCAGATCAGATTGCATTTCAAGTTGCTGGTGGATTAACAGCCCTTGAACACATCCTTCAAGCAGTGACTCCTGCCACAAATGTGAACATGGTTTCACGAATTCCTCCTAAGTAAGTATAGTTTTTTTTTAATCTGTCTTTCACGTTTCATTTGTAAGTCATTTCTGCCCCACAGTTTCCATATGGGGGCCCACAAGTAAATTTTATGTGTATTTGCTTGAATAGCAAGAGCTTACGTATCCCATTAAGGAGAAAAACAGAGGCGCTTGACTTCATTTACAAAATTCAAATTGAGCCTGAAGAGCCTTATAAGGAAATCTCTGCTGTATGACCTGCTCTTCTCTTAAACCAGGATGAACTCCTGGAATAAGAGTAAGAGAAAGCTAACATTTGTGTTGTATATAAAAAAGAGGTAAATCCATTAGCAAAGGCCTGAGCTGGGAAATCTGCAAAAGTCCACACACATTCAGGAAGAGCATTCTGAGGCCAAAATGCCTAAGTCTGGAGTCTCAGCCAAATTGCTGCCAACTGAATTGCACTCTGGTCACTAACTGTAAATTGTTCTTTGTCATAAAATCCTGTATAGCATTTGGACCTAATGTATTCTTTCTTATTCCTCAGATCACTCTGTAGTCTCTACCCACTTAAGATGCAATTATTGAGGATTGTCTCAGTATTATGGCCATCATCGTAGCAGGGGCAATTTCTAGGCATTTTATGTTGATTCTTATTTGGAGTTTAAATGAAATTTTGATAAAAGTTAGCCTATGCCACTGAGAAAACTTTACAAATTAGCTAGCACAATTAAATAGAATGTTTTGTTTGTCCTTTGGATGCAAAGGGAGGATTAAAAACTCAAAAATTTATCTTTTTTTACTGAGAGACATTTTGGTAAGATTCTAAACAAAATAAACAAAAGAAAAAAATGTTACTTTCTTTTTTTCTCTCCTTAGTTTTTTATTGAGCTTTTGTACATTTCATACAACATTTCTTAATCAAATTTAGACCTGTTCCCCCATCCATACCCCCCTCACCATGGTTCATGTATTCTTCCATACATGTTAAGTCCCATCTTGCATCTTTTTCTCAGTCTTTCTTAACTTTTTTGATACAGAAGTTTACAGTTTTGGTGAGTTCTGTGATCAAGTATTTTTGTCATTGTTGTTGCCTTTCATTTTGTATTACTACAAAATAGCATAGATTATATATATATATATATATATATATTATATAAATATATACATACAATACACTTGAAAAAAACTCTGGGTTAATTCCAAACAAGTTTAGAGTGGAACTCTTTACCAGTGACCCATCTGACAAAGGTTCAACATCCAGAAGTAACTTTTTTATGTAGCAGGGGTTCACATCTTCTTTCATTTATATTACTCTAAAAATGAATATATAACCTTCCGCCCATGTACACATAATTACCAGCCTGAAAGTATGGTAAGTAAATTCCAGGACTCATTAAAGAATACACATTAAATATCATGGTTGCTTTCAGAAGAAAGAAATATAACAACATTCCTCAACTTTTCTTTCAGTTGGGGTGTTTTGGTACTAGCATCCACAAAGGAGGGAAACCGTCACCATTGGGGGGGGGGAGACTGCATTACTTCACTGTAGCTATATGGCTTCAAGTTCCATATTTACCTGCAAATCCATGAGATGTCATCTTTGTTTACAGCTGAAGTAGAACTCTCTGTGTAGATGTACCACATTTTTGTTATCTACTCCTCAGTTGAGGGGCATTTGGGTTAGTTCCACTCTTTCTATTGTGAAAAGAGCTGCAATAAACATAGATTGCATGTGTCAGTGTCTTTGCAGTAGGATGAAGTCTTGTGGGTATTACCAGAGTGTATGGCTGGGTCAGGTGGTAGGCTCATTTTGAGTTTTTAAGGGTTCTCCACACATGCTTTCCACAGTGGTTGTACGAGTTTACATCACCCAACAGCAGTAGAAGATGATTGTTCCCCTTTCCCCACAACCTCTCCGGCATTTGGTGTCTTTGTCTTTTTTGATCTTAGCCAGTCTTATCGGAGAAAATGAATTCTACAGTGGTTAAATTTGCATTCCTTAATTATTAAGTAACGATCTTGAATAAAGCTGTTTCTCAGCCATCTTTACTTCCTCATTGGCGAAGTCTCTGTCCATCCTTTACTCCATCTTTTGATGAGTCATTTGTTTTCTTCTTTGTTTTTTTGAGTATTTATATATTCTTAAGTTTCTAGGGGATTGACTGAAGGGAACATTCCTAAATTAATCAAGTCAACATACAAACCTACACGCCAACAGCATCCTAAGATGAGAAAAATGAGAACCCTTCCCTTAAAGGCGGGAACCGGCACGGCTGCCCCATCACCACTGCTCCTCAACATAGTGCTTGAAACTCTGCTAGGTCAATAAGACGAGAAGGAAATTAAAGGAGTAGTAAATCAGAAAAGAGGAAATGAAATTATCACTTTTGCAGATGATATGATAGCTTACCTAGAGATGCTAAAAACCCACGAAAACTCTAGAAATAGAGTTTCAGTAAAGTGGTGAGGATACAAATAAACCTAGAAAAATCAGAGCCTTTCTTTAAACCACAACAAGCAACAAAGAATACAAGGAGACCTTCCCATAAAAATAGCCTCAAAATATCTAGGAACAACCCTAACCAAAAGACACCAAAGACTCCTACAACAAAAAATTAAACCCTTGAAGAGGAGATTGAAAATGACATGAAAAGATGGAAAGACTCCCATGCTCAGGACTGGAAAAATAATATAGTAAAAATGTCCACTTTACCCAAATTGATATACAGATTCAAACATAACCAATCAAAATCCCCGTGATTTCTTCACAGACTTAAAAAAAAAAAAAAAAAATCCTTGGGGCTGAGAGATAGCCTAGCATTTGGGAGCACTGACTTCTCTTGCAAGGACCGGGTTCGAGATCCGCAGCACCCACATGGCGGCTAAGAACCATCTGTAACTCCAATTCCAGGAGAACTCCAGTTCCAGGAGAATCCAAGACCCTCTTCTGACCTCCACAGCATTGCACGACACGGCTGCACAAACCTACATGCAGACAGTACGGGTGCACAAACCTACATGCAGACAGTACATTCACACACATACAAAAAAATTTTAAAAAAGAAAAGAAAAAAGTCCTTAAATTCATATGGAAAAACAAAAGACCCCATATAGCTAAAACAACCCTGAGTAAATAATGCAATACAGGGGGGATTGCTTCACCAGACTTCAAGCTATATTACAGGGCCATAGTCAGAAAGACAGCCTGGTACTGACACAAAAACAGACCCATTGACCAATGGAACAAAATTGAAGATCTCAAATTGAGCTCATACAGTTTCACCCACCTCATTTTGACAAAGGGGGGAAAAAAAAACTCAATGGAGGAAGGGCTAGATCTTCAGCAAATGGTGCTGGCAAAACTGGATTACCGTTTGTAGAAGAACAAAATTAAACCCCTACCTCTCACCCTGTACAAAAATCAACTCCAAGTGGATCAAAGATCTCAACATGAAACCCGAAACCCTGAGGGTGACAGAAGAAAAAGTTGGCAACAACCCACAAGAGATAGGCTAGGAAAAGACTCTAAATCAGGCAGCAGCCGTGCAGGAAATAAGGTCAACAATTGACAAATGGGAGCTCAACAAACTCAAAAGCTTCTGTACAGTGAAAGAAACAATCAAGGAAGTGAAGAGAAAACCCACAGAGTGGGAGGAAATCTTCACCAGTGATACATCTGATAGAGCATTAACATCCAAAAATGTTACTTTCAGAGTTGCACAAACCTAGGTTCTAAGTTTGCCCCAACAAGTGCTTTAATCACATTGCATCTGTTTCCTAGCAAAGGAATAGGTTGAAATAATGTATGTAGGAAGTCTTTGGAGACTTACAGTTTGATGACTTGGGTGAGAGAGTCTCAAGTATGGTCTTGTTGATTTTAAAGTGTACCCTGTTTGATGAAGTACTTTCAGGTTATGCAAACTTCTTGACAAGGTTACCTTGAATTCCTTTGGTTTATGACTAAAATTAGAGATGAATTAAGGAAAGGTATCTTTCTATGAGGTAGAAAGTTCCAGAGCAAGCAGTTACAGCAGGCATGAAGGCTTTTGCAATCTCCAGGTAGTTCTCATCAAAATAGACTTTACTAAAGAGTATTTAGTACAGAGCAGGTTGGTGGACCTAAGTCAGTGAGTGAATTTTCAAATGTTCTTTTCATTTTCTTACCAACGGCTCTCCTGCACAAACTCCTGCCTTGCAGTCCACAGTCCTTTTGGTGTTCTGCCCAGATCTTCCCTTTTCATCCCTGATGAACTCTTACTCCTCAGCTCTGTTAACCTTCTGTCATCTTAGCTCATGGTGTCTTCTGTGACCTTGTATGGCTTAGGCTATGCTGCATTATTTAATTTTCCTCAGTTATAAGCTACAGACACTTTAGAAGTTTAAGCCAGTGTAATAACAGTCACCATATTGAAATCTAGAGGCCTATGACTGACTGACATAAGCCTAATGTATCACTGCCTGCAGCCCTGAGTTGTGTGTATGGAGGAAATGCTCCCTGATCCTTTTTTCTCACCATCCTGAGCATCTCAGTTGTCATTTCACAGGGTGATTCCATCGTCTTGCTTTGTCCTGTAATTATGACTAGGTAACTTCCTAAGAATGAATATTTGCTTCCAGAAGATTTTTTTTAATTTTTTTATATTAATTTTTATTTATTTCTGTATGTGTTTGAATGTACTGTCTGCATGCAAGTTTGTGCACCCGTGTCGTGCAATGCCGCGGAGGTCAGAAGAGGGTCTCGGATTCCCCTGGAACTGGAGTTCTCCTGGAATTGGAGTTTCAGACGGTTCTCAGCCGCCATGTGGGTGCTGGGGATCGAACCCAGGGCCTCCTGTAAAGAGCGTCGCCAAGCTCTTGACCGCTAGGGACCATCTCGTGCCAGCCAAATCTTCCAGAAGATATTTGTAAAAAAAGAGATTCTATGTTTCCCTCAGCTGTTTTTCTTCAAAGATTTTAAATGTGTCCTTGTAGAGATTCTGAAAGATGGAAAGCCCTCCCATGCTTATGGATTGGAAAAGTTAATGTTGTAAAAATGACCATCCTAACTCCAAGTAATGTATATGGGGGGTTCATTGTAATCCCTCAAAATCCCTATGACAATTCTCGTCAGAATTTGCACAAAAGAATCCTAGAATTCATAGGAAAACACAAAAGAACCCCAGATAGCCAAAGCAAACTCTGAGCGAGAAGAGCAATACAGGGGGGAAATATCTATACTAGACTTTTTAGATAGATTACAGACTAATAGTCATAACCCAACCATGGCTGGGCCAGGTGGTGCTCACCTTTAATCCCAGCACTCAGAACAGAGGCAGGCGAATCTCTGTGTTCAAGGCCAAC
>VZQC01004516.1:200030-289501 GCA_009823505.1 Rhizomys pruinosus
TTAGCATCCCTTAAGTAAACAATCATATCATCAGCGAATAGGGATAGTTTGACTTCCTCTTTTCCAATTAGTACTCTTTTAATATCCTTTTCTTGCCTTATTGCTCTAGCAAGTGTTTCAAGCACTATATTGAAGAGGAGTGGTGACAGGGGGCAGCCTTGCCGAGTTCCTACCTGTAAAGGGAATGTTTCTGTCATTTCCCCATTTAGGATGATATTGGCTGTAGGTTTCGTGTATAATACCAGCTACAAGGGTGACTCCACCTGACAGCCACACCAGACAAGGATTTAACAGGCCCACCTTTAATCCCAGCTAGCAGGGCAACTCCACCCCGCCAGCCTTGCAAGACAGATTTAGCTATCCAACAAACCAAGCAATCAATTATCCAACCATCCAGGAGTCGATCTATCCTAAAATCTGCCTGGCTGAAGTGCCTGCTCCTACCTGTGCTTCAGGTGGTCCTAGCAAGTCCTTGATCTAAGCACTGCCAGTATAAATGGTAGAAATTTTACCCCTTCATCAACAACAGTCTGATACAAGTGCAAAGTTATCTACTGCAGTATATAAATTTTCTGTGGTCAAAAATGTCAAAATTGAATAATTTCTTCTCTTTTAAAAATTTAGCATTGCTCTTTTTCAAGTTTCTTGCTGGCAAGATATTTTCTTATTTCCTGTTTACCAATAAAATAAGAACACAAAATATTTTGTTTTATGCAAGACTTTTTTACAATTTTTTAAGTTAGCATACAAAGTAATGAGATTTATTATGGCATTTTCATATATATGTGATAGACTTTGATATTCATTTTTTATTATTTTATGTGTATGAGTGTACTGTCTGCATGTAAGTAGGTGCACCCATGTTGTGCAATGCTGCGGAGGCCAGAAGAGGGCGTCAGATTACCCTGGAGCTGGAGTTAAAGCCAGTTCTTAGCCACTATGTGGGTGCTGGGACCCACATAGTGGCTAAGAACTGTCTGCCTTCCCCATTACCCCCCATGCCCTTCTTGCTGGTCCCCTTTCTACTACTCCCATAGTCCCCTCCCTTCTGCTTTTATGCCATTTATTCCATTTTTCTCTCCTCTTTTTAAGCTCTCTTCTTCCACTGCCACAATTTACTTTTTATTTTCTTACCTAAACACATACACACAACTAGAAACATGTATAGATACAAGTCTGGAGTCTGCCTCTGAGTCAAAATATGTGGTATTTGTGTTTCTGCGTTTGGCTTTTTTCATTTAGTGTAATGATCTCCTCTTGTATTCATTTTCCTACAGATGTCATGATTTCATTTTTCTTTATGGCTGCATAAAATTCCATTGTGGATATTTTACCATTCATCATGGATGGACAGCTTCCATTCTTAGCTGTTGTTTAAAATGCAGCAATAAACATGGATGTACAACTATGGTATGATGATGTGGATTTATTCAGATATATGCCCAAGAATGGTATAGCTGGGTCATATGTGTGCTGGATAGCTTTACTGTCAACTTGACACACCTGGGTTGAAGGATCCTCAATTGAGGAATTGTGGGGTATTTTCTTGATTGTTGATTGTTGTGGGAAATCCAGCCCACTGTGGTGCCACCCCTGGGCAGGTTATTATGTATTGTGTAAGAATGCAGGCCAAGCATGGGCCAGGGACCAAGCCAATAAGCAGCATTCCTCCTTGGCCTGTGCTTCAGCTCCTACCTCCAGGTTCCTGCCCTGAGTTCCTACCTTGGGTTCCCTCAGTGATGAACTGTGACGTGGGAGATGTGAGCCAAATAAACCCTCTTCTCCCCACGTTGGTATTGGTCAGAGTGTTTTGTCAGAACAATTGAAGAGAAACTAGAACATATGGTTGTTTTCTTAATTTTACAAGAAACTTCCATACTTACTTCTACAGCGGATGCACCCATCTATACTCCTACCATCAGTGAATAAGGCTTCCTCATCCTTGCTAACATTTCTTGTCATTTATTTTTTTAATTTATGAAAACTTCAGATAGGAATATGGTATTTACATCATTTCCACCCTTCCTTCCCTCCAATTCCTACCAGGCCCCCACTCCCTTAAATTTATGACCTCTTCATCAATTATTATTGTTACATATAAATGCATTTTATTTGCTGTTGTATTTTCTTCTTTTAAGAACTGTCAGTTAATTTGCCCATTTATTGAATGGATTATTCTGAGAGGTGTCTTAATTTTTGTTTCCTTTTATATATGCTAGATGTGCATCCCTTATCTGGGAAAAGATTTTTTTCTCATTCTGTTGGCTGTCTCTTGGCTATGTAGAAGCCTTTTTGAGTCCATGAAATCCATTGTGGGATTATTTCCAGTGCTATTGCAGCTTTTTCAGACAGACTTTGTTCATCATCCCCGCCCCCCGTGTATGTGTGCGTGTATATATGTATGTGTATGTGTGTATTCATGTGTAGGGGGTATACATGTATGTGTAGGTGCAGGTGCATATGTACATGTTTGGAGGACAGAGATCAACCTCAGGTGTCATTACTCAGGCTCTGTCCCCCATGTGTTTTCAGATAGGTTTTCTCCCTGCCCAGGGTTTGCTGATTAGGCTGACTGGCCAGCAAGCCCCTGGGATATGCCTGTCTCCACCTCCCCAACTCTGGGATTACAAGCAGGCACCAACATGCCATCTTTTTATGTGCGTTCTAGAGATTGAACCCAGGTCCTAAAGTTTGCACAGCAAGCACTTACTGGTGTGCTAGTTACCTATCCCCATCTGTGCAGAAATATTTGCCTTATCACAGTTTTTAGTATTACAGAATTTAAAGTCTTTGGTCCATTTTAAGTTGATTTTTATGCAGAGTGAGAGATAAGGATCTAATTTCATTTTTCTTTGTGTGTATATTTTTGTCAGTATCATTTTTATTGAACAGGATTTTTCCAGGGTATGTTTTTGGAACCTTTGTTAAATATTAGTTGTCCATAACTCTCTGTGTATTTGTTTTTAGGTGCTCTACAGGTCTGTTTTTGTGCCAGTACCATGCTGTCTTTGTCACTGTGACTCTGAAGTATTTTTTGAGATTAAATGTTATGAAAATTCTAACATTGTTCTTTCTCCTTAGGATTGCTTTTGCTATGTGTGTGTTTTACGTTCCTATATGAATTTTAGGGTTTTATTGTCTGCAAAAAAATATCATTGGAGTTTTGATAGGGATTTCATTGAATTTGTAGATGACTTTTGGTAGTATACCATTTTCACCATATATATTCCTGTAATTCTGGCACATGGGGTCATTGCATCTTCAATTTCTTTTCTCAGTGTCTTGAAGTTTTCATTGCAGAAATCTTTTGTCTTGGTTATGTGTATTCCTAGATATTTCATGGTTTTTTGAAGCTATTGTTAATGAGACATTTCAGCTCATTTTTTTCCTCAGCAAGTTTATCACTAAGGAAAGCTACTGCTTTTGTGTGTTGATTTTTATACCCTGAAACTTTACCAAAATATTTATCACATCTGAAAGTTTTACGGTGGAATCTGTGGTGTCTTTTAAGTATATAATCATGCAATCTGCAAATAGGCACGGTTTGACTTCTTCCTTTCCAATGTGTGTCCTTTTTTTATCTTCTTGTCTTGTTACTTTAGCTAAAATTTAAGCACTGTATTGGAGCTCTATAGGTTTTTCTCTATTTAGTATAATGGTTGCTACAGATTTGTCATACATAGCCCTTATTATGTTGAAGCATGTTCCACATGTTTACTTTCTTCAGGACTTTTATATCACATTTATTGATTTACATATGTTGAACCAACCTTGCATCACTAAAATGAAACTGCTTGGTTATGGTGTTTGGTGAAACTCGATATGTAGGCAGTGTAGACTAGGCTTGTCTTGAACTCAGAGATCTGCCTGCCCCTACCTCCCAATGCTGGGATCAGAGGCATGTACCACCACAACACAGCATGTGCGTGATATTCTTTTTTTTAATATAATGCTTTTATTGATGTTTTGTGTATTTCAGACAGTTCAATTTAGGCATATTCCCCTTTCCCTTCCTCCCATCCCACCCCAGATCATGCATTCTGCCATAACTGTCCTGCATCTTTCTCTCAGCCTTTTTTGTTGTTGTTGTTGTTGTTTAGGAATTCATATTTTCCTCCTTTAATTTTATATTACTCTAAAATATGAACACATACTTTCCACCCATATACAGTAGTAATTACAGAGTCTGAAAATAATTGGTGGGTCGAATCTAGTGCCTCTGAAGAGATTTATATTGTAACAACATAGTTACTTTCAGATAAACAAAAATATAACAATAATGCTGTTCAGCTTGCCTTTCAACTGGGGATTTGGAGTTAGCATCCACAAATGAGGGAAATCATTTGCTGTTTGTTTTTCTGGGACTGTGTTACTTCACTTAGCATAATGGCTTTGAGTTCCATCCATTTGCCAACAAATCTCATTGATGTCATCTTTCTTTACTACTAAATAGTACTCCATTGTGTAGATGTACCACATTTTGGGGTTGGTTCCAGCTCTTTGTTATTATGAAGAGAGCTGCAGTAATCATGGATGTACATGTATCTTTGCAGTAGGATGAGTCTTTTGGGTATATACCCAGGAGTGGTATGACTGATAGGCATTTGAATTTGGTTTTCAGGTATCCTGTTGAGAATTTTGATGTCTGGGTTCATCACGGGAATTTGTCTGTAGTTTTGTGTTTTGTTCTTGTTGTTGTTGTTGTTGTTGTTAAGTCTTTGTTCTGTCCTCTTTTCTAATCCTGGCCTCAGAATTAGTTTGCTACTCTGTGGAGCAGTTTGAGAACATTTTAAGCTGTTAGATCGTCATTCAGTAGAATTAAGCAGTGAATGAACCTGGTCCTGGGCTTTTCTTTGTGGAAAGACTTTTATCTTCTAGATTTAATTTTAGTAGGTCACATGACTTTAGAAATTTGTCTATTTCTTCTGTTTTCCAGCTTTGCTGAATGTAAGTTTTCAAAATATTTCCTAATGATTTTCTGAATTTCACTGGAATCTATTGTAACAACTTCTTTTTCACCTTTAATTTTATTAATTTGGGTTCAGGCTCCCTACCCCTTATTAGTCAGTCATGTTAAATTTTTTCAAAAATCAACTGTTGATTCTGTATAATTCTTTTTCTGTTTCATTCATTCCTTTCTTAATTTTTATTATTTCTTGCTGGGTTTGGTTTTGATTTATTCTTTTTCCAGAGCCTTCAGGTCCATCACTATGTTATTATTTGACATCTCTCTGATGTTTCTAATGTGAGCACTTATAGTTGTAAACTGTCTGCTTAGAACTGCCTCAGCTGTATCCCAGAGGCTTTAATAGGCTATGCTATCATTTTCATTTGATTCTAGGAATTTTCTAACTTCCTTGATTTCCTTATGACTCACTGCTCATCCATAAGTGGATTGTGTACATATGATTTCATGGTTTCCACTGTTTCTCTAGCTGCTAATTTCTACTTCTACTCCAATGTTGTTTGATAAAAGTAATTCTTTCAGGTTTTTTTTTTATTTGTTAAAAATTGTTTTATGGTCTACTATGTAATAAATTTTTAGAGAAGGTTCCACATGTGTTTTGTGTCTATATGAATTTTAGGTATATTCCCTATATGTTAGCTGGTGTATTCTATAGATACCTATTGTATCCAGTTGATATGTGGTGTAATTTACCTCTGAAATTCTGCTGACTTTTAGTTTGGAAGACCTTTGTAAATATGAGAATAGGGTATTGAAGAAGTCCACTGTTACTCTGTCAGGATCCACATTTAACTAGGTCTTAATGTTTTAGCGATTTTATTCTATAATTATATAATACAATAAAACTTACATGTATACTATGGTCGTTTTTACTATATATTTTATTCTATCAAAAAATAATTCCATGCAAACACCCTTCACTAAAAGACCTAGTTTAATGATGATTTTTTTTCTGCCCTCTGTTTCCCAGAGGAAACATTTTCAGGAAAAAAAAAAAAAACCCTTGAGCCAAAATTTTTTCATTCATAAATATATTAAGGCAAGAAAGTCTACATCTCAGATCCCCCCCCAACCACAGTATGTACTTTTTTTTACAAAGTAAGCAGTGAGACTTTAATGTCTTCTCTGAAGATACTTTCAAATGATGAGGCTTTCTGTTTGATGTTAAAAAGCGCTTCTAGTCATTCAAGTTTAAAATTACAGAGAAAGCTGCCTGGACAGACCACCCAAGCTGGGTTCAAAGCACTGTGCGCTCTAAAACAGGTGCTCTTCAAATAAAGATGGTCTTTTCTAGTAAGTTTACTGAGTAGACAGGTTTTTCCTCACTGTGAGATTTTTGGTTCTCCTCCTTTCTTGATAGAAATTTCTTGAGTGAGTCAGGCTAGGAATCTGTAGATGCACATTCTATACTTTTATCAGTAAAGCAGAGAGGATTAAGCCAAGGTATAGTCCATAGGATAAGTTGTTTGCTTCTTTTAATATGTATAGTAGGTCTCATGATAGTTCACCAAAGATTTGAGACAAATTTTAAGAATTCTACTAAATAGGGCTAGAGAGATGGCCTAGCGGTTAAGAGCGCCGACTGCTCTTGCAGAGGACCCAGGTTCAATCCCCAGCACCCACATGGTGGCTGAGAACTGTCTTTAGCTCCAGTTCCAGGGGAATCCGATGCCCTCTTCTGACCTCTGCAGCATTGCATGACACTGGCACGCAAACCTACATGCAGACAGTACGTTCATACACATAAAAATAAATAAATAAAATTCTAAAAAAAGAATTCTACTAAATAAAACTCAAAAATACAAATTAAAAATTAAACCAAAAGGAAAATTGGATACAATCATAGAGGTATAAAGTTCACCACACCATTCTAAATACAATTTTTTAAGCTTTTGGCAATCCTTAATTTTATATAATTAACCCTACCATGAAATTGCAAAACACAAAACAATATGCCATTAGCATAAAGACAGTTAGACTAAGAGACCAGGAAATATATTCTTGTGTATATGTCATTTTAAACGCATAAAGGACAGTTTATTCTGCCACCTCCTTAAGGATAAAATTATTTGAAGCTCTTGATTTACACATTATGAATTATAAAAACCATAAAATCATATAGTGATAACTTTTAAAGCATACAAATTAATAATTACCTAATCTCATAATTGGGAAGTACTTTTTTTTGTTTGTTTGGGGTTTTGGGGGGAGGGGTCTTCTTTTTTTAATGTTTAAAAATATTTTTTCATTTTTTTCATTTTTTAACAATAAGTAATAATTTATGAGTACAAGCATCCTTCATGTAAAACCAATTTGCAAGCAGTTGTGCCCAAACCCACACAGCCTAAGGGTCCCACCATCCAGCTGGGAGGCTTGTATGTTCAATCAAGTTGATCAAATAAGTGTCCAGTCTATATTGCTGTAGTTTCACCATTCACCCCAATCACAGCCCTTACATTCTACCATCCCCCTTGTGGTGGTTTGAATGAGTGTCCCTGTATTAGTCAGGGTTCTCTAAAGAAACAGAAGCAACAGGATGAATATATATAACTATATACAATTTATTGATTTGCTCACGTGACGGAGCTCAACAGTAGCGCCGAACTGGAGAGGCCGGGAATCCAGGGAACTGCTCAGTCCGCAAGGCTGGATGTCTCAGGAGTCCCAGTCTAGTGCTGAAGGCCCGAATGGATTCCAGGAGATCTGCCAGTCTCGGTACACGCTGGGATCCGAANGGACTCTAATTCACTGGAAACCGTAATGTAAACTCAAATAACTCTTCCTTTTATAGTTCCTTGGTCATGGTGCTTTATCACAGCAGACAGAATGACTAATACACCCCTCCGTCGTGATTATTTCCTTAGGTTAGAAAAGGGGCACGGGTTGACGAGAAGCCAAACAGTCTACATTCTCTGGACTGTGTTTTGGACTCTGGTCATTCCTGGCTGATTCCTTTCACGGGCTGACAGTTTGTCCAGGAATAACCTTCAGTCCTACTAATGAAGCACAGGCATTTAGATATATAGGTTATTTAAACAGTATAATTGTTGTATGTAGGTTACTTTGTATAGACACAGATATTTGGATGGTATGTTAATCTATGATTACATTTTTTCCTGTAAATATGACAGGGTCTCTTCTGTGGCTTATAACATCTCCTAACCACTGAGATGGATGTAAGCTTGTGGCATTAGCCATGGGTTATTCCTCCAAGGATGAGAACGATAGCCAATTTCGATTTGGGATATACGGGCATATGCTGCCACTGATGCCAGTATTTCCCGCAGGCGAGGTGTAGGTGGTGCTGAGGGAGGAGTCCTTGTCTTGACTCAAGGAGACCAATATTTGCTTTATTGGTTTAGTGGCCTTTGTAACACTCTGTGGTATTCCAAGACCAACTGCAACACTTGCAAATGTGTGTCTCATACATCGTTCCCATGCTTACTCAGGTCTCAACAGCAGGGCCTTATTGCTCTCTCTGCTGCAGGTATCCCAGTTTTACAGGCAAAAGCCTTTACCTTTTGGGGTCGGGGGGGGGGGGCTTGGATCTGCTGGCCCAACATCTCCTTGGCAGAATAATCCATTGCTGATATCAGGCTGTCCTGTATTAATATATTTTGCTTAGTGAAGCTTAAGGAGACTTTAGTCTCCTTAAAAGAATGAATAAGATAATCCCTTTCACAGTTCCTATGTCATCATTAGTCAATAAAGAAGGTGGTTTTACTGGTTTATAAGAAGCATTACCCTCGGGGCTGGGAGAGATGGACTAGCGGTTAAGAGCGCCAACTGCTCTCTTGCAGAGGACCCGGGTTTGATCCCAGCCCACCATGGCAGCTGAGAACCCGTCCATTAACTCCAGATCCCAGGAGGGAAAACTCCAGTTTCCAGGGAATCTGACACCCGCTTCGACCCTTCCAAACCGGCATTGCACGACACGTGTCACAACTCGCATGAGCAGTACATCATACACATCAGAAATAAATAAAAAAAATTAATAAAAAATTTTTTAAAGAGATTACCTCTATGACAGTTGGCTCCAATTTAAGTTAAAGAACGACCTCATCATCATCATAGTCCTCCTTGTTCTATGAAAGGAGAGAAAATCCTCATATAAGAAAATCTCTCTATTAAAACCTTGCGAAACCTAGAAGGTAAGTTTCATTAGGACTCATTATAATATTTGTTACAATAAGATCCACAGAGGGTTTGATGCCTGTAGCTGTCTGATGCTTTTCTTCTTTCAATGTTCAGAGGGCCAGCCTTTCTGCTGGCACTTCCTGGTACATCCTACACAATGCAAAGTCTGTGTTTTTCTTTCTCAGCCGTTAGTTGGTGACATTTTGACCTGTGGGAACATAAAATCTTTTCCCGTAGTTAGTTTAAAATTTGAATTGCAAAAGTTTTTGACAAAAAGGTTTCATAAATCTTATCCAGGGGTCTTTTTTCAAGACAGGGTCTCCCGTAAGCCCCAGCTGTCCTGGAACTCACTCTGTAGACCTAGCTGGCCTTGAACTCACAAGATCCTGCCTGCCTCTGCTCCTGAGTGCTTAGTATTAAAGGCATACACCACCATGCCTGGCTTGCCAAAATTTAATTAAAATATAAAAAAAGAGGTTAAGAGCGCCGACCGCTCTTGCAGAGGACCCCGGGTTCGATCCCTCCCAGCACCCACATGGCGGCCGAGAGCCGTCTGAGACTCCAATTCCAGGAGAACTCCAGTTCCAGGGGAATCCGAGACCCTCTTCTGACCTCCGCGGCATTGCACGACACGGGTGCACAGACCTGCATGCAGACAGTACATTCATACACATACAGAAATAAAATTTAAAAAAAATTAAAAAAAAAAAACCTCACAAAGAAAAGTTTGTTAGATTACATAAAATTGTTGTACTTCAATATATTAAAATGCTTTTAAAATATTATAAGCAAAATGAAAGACAAAAAAAGAAAAACACAAAACTATGTTAACCCTTTGTTATATTTATAAATCATTTTTAAAAGATGGAAAATCTTCAATTAAAATTTTACAGTACTAGACTAGACAATTAACAAAGCAGTGACTATAAATAATAATTGTATTTTGAAAAACTAAAATAAAGTTAATCTCTACAAATTGAGTTTGTATTATTGATTTAAATACAAAATCTATAAAAGTAGGAAAAGTCAGTTGAAAAGAATGTTTTTTTAAAATCAGAGGTAGAAAGGCTTCCTCTTGAAAGAAATTTTGGTAGATTTTATCAAATAAAAGTCATATGTTCTTTGTGACAAAAAATAAAAATAAAAAATTCAGATCGCAACAAACTACCAAGAGTCATTTCTGTGTGACCAAAGGGTTGACATCTGCATGATGGTTCAGAGCCTTAGCAGTCAGTTAAAACTCAGATCATCCCAGTAGCTGCTGGTGGGAGTGTGTACTGGTGTAGCCACAATTGTCACCCCTGCAACCCCTGCGCCTGCCACAAAGATACCTGCATATCCATGTTTATTACTGTATTTACAACAGCAAGGAAGATGAATTAACCTAAATATCCATCAACTAATAACTGAATACAGAAAATGTGGTAGGTATATACAATGGCATTTCACTGAGCCCTAAAGAAATATTAAACATTAAAAATTACAGGAAAAATGGATGGATATGGAAATCATTGTATTAAGTAAGGTAGCCCAGACTCAGAAAGACAAATTATTACAAATTCTTTCTCATATGTGGATCCTGGTTTTATATATGAATATGTGTATGTGAGTGTCAGTATGTATAGATCATGAATTAGAAAGAAGATCACGAGAGAGGAAGCACATTTTTCAGGGGTGGGTAATAGAATATATGTAGCATAAAAACCAAAAGGGGACTGACTGAGGGCAGAAGAGCGCAAGGGGGAGCAGGGGACATGAGGGAGAATGAGGGGTCAGCAAAAACAAAGTATATGTGAAAATCCTATACTATACTGTTATACTATTAAAAAAGAAAAGCAGAAAAAGAACATTTTTATTTCATTAACAGTTTGTAAAGATTCGTTTTAATAAAATTATTCAGTATTGACAAGAGAATAGGGAGAAAAACTTTTCTCATAGAAAATATTGGTTTAAATTTTCATTTTCTCAGAGTCAATTTGAATTTAGTAAAATGTAGCATAAACTTTTTATTTTTTTATTTATTTATTTATTTATTTATTTATTTATTTATTTATTTATTTATTTTGGTCTTTTCGAGACAGGGTCTCCCTGTAGCCCCAGCTGTCCTGGAACTCACTCTGTAGACCAGGCTGGCCTTGAACTCACAAAGATCCGCCTGCCTCTGCCTCCCAAGTGCTAGGATTAAAGGTGTGCGCCACCACGCCCGGCTAGCATAAACTTTTTAAATGTTCACTTCCATTTACCTATTTCATCCATAACTGGAAGTAAGCAAGCAGTATGGCACAGAACAATGTGTTGGGCAACTGTTGGAGACCTGGGTTTTGCTGTTAAGCTGCCCAGCATCTCATCTACTGTACTTTGTCTACAGAGTTCCTAAGCATGTAGCCGCCTCTCCTGTAGGACCTAAGAATGCCAGGCATTTGCTTCCTAGTCTTCACTGTGACTGTGTGCAAGCATGTGATAGAGGCTTTAAATCCAGATTTTTACTCTGAAACTAATGAAATTTTAAAAAAAGAAAAACGCAAGAGCTTATGGCTACTGTCCATAAAGCCCAGAGTCACAGCAGCATTTCAGGTGAAGCAGATCATGTCCAGTGGGTTTTGGTTTGGTTCTGCATTAGGCCAGTTCAATAGTGTTTGGTTTTGGTATCAGGCCTTTCAAGAAAGTCTTGCATCTGCACTCGAGTTTTCTAGATTCTCTGATGGTTATAATAGCCTGTCAATTTTTCCGTTTAAATCTTTTTCCCCCTCTAGCAGCTTACAGCTAAAACCTCTCACAAAAATCATTATTCCTAATACTGAAAGTTGGACACAATATTAAGAGATTGGTAGAACTAAATTTCTTTGTGCATAAGATAAGATACTATTTGCTCTATTAAGAATCATGCAGCATTTTTCAGTTTGTCTTTCAGTCAGAAAAGGAATTTAGAGTAAGGCATTAGGTTCGTAGAAAATTGTTAGGAGGGACTTCTGAAATTGACTCCAGAAACAGTACTGGACAGATCCACTGCAGGTGCTTGTCCCTCTGAACTCTTGCACTAAATTTAGGGAGGAACTAAGCTAATGCTGCCCACAAATTGTTTTACACCCCGGAATCCTCAAAGGGGACTGACCTGACACTGCAGATCAGAGATCAAGAACTAGAATCCAGTAATACAACTTACCACTGATTAAAAAAAGGGGGTGGGGGAGCATGGAGTGTTGCTTCAGGAAGTCTGACATTTCCAAACTCTGCTTATTAGGGACCACTGCCAAAAACCATAGGAAATGCCTTTGCCTCACTTTCATCTCCAAATCTTAGAGGGCATGTATGTGTAATTGGGGCTTCAAAACTTGGTATGTGCATATATTTATTTCTGGAAGAATACATAAACCATGGTAATTCCTAAGGCTAGCAGCATAAGAGAGAAATGCTTTTAAAATATGTATATTTAGGGGGCTGGAGAGATGGCCTAGTGGTTAAGAGTGCCGACCACTCTTACAGAGGACCCGGGTTCGATCCCCAGCACCCACATGGTGGCCAAGAACCGTCTGAAACTCCAATTCCAGGAGAAATTCAGTTCCAGGGGAATCCGACACCCTCTTCTGACCTCCGCGGCATTGCACGACACGGGTGCACAGACTTGCATGCAGACAGTACATTCATACACATACAGAAATAAATAAAATTAAAAAATATGTATATTTATTTTGTGCACGTGTGTGTGCACGCGCATGCGCACAATTACTAAGCTGCACATGTGGAAGTCAGAGGACAGCTTGCAGTAGTCAGTTCTCCTTCCACCTTGTGAATTCTGGGGATTGAACTCAGGTCCTCAAGCTTGGTGTCAACCGCTTTTACCTGCTGACTCATATCACCAGCCCAGACATGCTTTTTATCTGCCCCCTCCATTGGTATTATACTCTGGTTGTCCTTACCTAGTCAAAAGTTTCTGGGAAGTGGTGGCACTCACCTTTAATCCCAGCTCTCTGGAGGCAGAGGCAGGCTCATCCCTAAGAGATTGAGGTCAGCCTAGTCTACAAAGCTGATTTCATTCCAGCTAGGGCTACACAGAGACCCTGTCTCAAAAAGTATTAAAAAAAAAAGTTAGCCAAGTTAAATTTTAGCTGTACCTTAACTCAGTCATTTCCACTGTATTCCAAGGGAATCTTTGACTACTAAGGAAGCCTTCAGTCTTCTTTGAGATGAAAGCACCCTTCATTTCCCACTTATGCTTCAAGCAGAAAATGTCTCATTTTATCTGTTCTATAGTTTAAGATGGGTAAGATTTTGCTTAAAGACAGCATTCTGCCAGGCTTGGTGGCACATACCTTTAATCCCAGCAGAGGCAGAGGCAGGAAGATCTCTGTGAATGCAAAGCCAGTCTGGCAGAAATAGAGTTTTTTTAATCCCGTGGAGAAAAACATTTTCGATCACTTTGTCTTTAAACTTTTTGGGCCCATGACCAGTTTGTCCTCTCTAGGAAAGGGCTTCATCAGTCCAGGACCAGAGTCCATGAACAAACATACTTCCTCCAAGCTGCCTTATGCTAGCCAAGCTGACCTGATAAGATACCTGATAAGATACCTGATAAGATAGCCATCTTTTTTCTGGGTGTTATTAAAAAGACCAAAGACTCTGGTTGATGTCTTGTCTTAGATTGAGAAATTATCAGAACTACTAATTATTTCTATTGTTGTCTGCCCTCTAATAAAAATTAATAAGAACTATTAGATACTAATAATGAATACTGTGCTTGGAGAAACAAGATTTTTAAAAGTTATAATATTTTATATCTAACTAATGGGGCTTGTAACTAATAGTATTTGGCTCACTTCAATTCAACACCTGTTCCTATTCCATCTGTACCATTGATTTTTCTGTATTTTAACTTGTATGGAGAAGAGTTGCTCATGTCTTACAATGGTGTTTTTCCCTTCCCATTAGGTCTCTCTGCAATGCAATCAATGTTTACAACCTCACCTGCAATAACTGCTCAGAAAACTGCACTGATGTTCTGTTTAGTAACAAGATTACCTTCTTAATGGATCTCCTGCTACACCAGTTGACGGTATGTACTATTATTGCCTTGAGTTAGAAACAGTTAAGGTTTGAGAAATATTCCTGTGACCGAAACAAAGATTTCAGCCTATTTACTGTCCAGATTTAAAATAAGGGAATCTCCAAAGAGGCAAGAAAGCCTCCAAACCTCTTGACAGCTTTTCAAAGGGCCAATTTTAAAGAGGCTTTTTGATACCATTTACATTCAAAAGAAAATTTGGGAAACACCTTTATCTGAAGGGAGCAAACCTTCTAGACTTATGAAATTGTGCACAAGCAGCTAATCGTCACCTTAAATTTTACCTTACTTCAGAGATGTTAAAAACAGGAAGGTCGGTGTAATACCCAAAGGTTTAGGTCGGCCCTGGGAACAGAAGTTTCCTGGTGAAGTTTCTGAGCCCCTGAGGTATTGGCACAAAATCTCTCTCAAGCTGCAAGTTTACAACACAAGAGTTCTGTGGGTTTTCTTTTTCTTTTTTTTTTTTTCCAGAACTAACTCACTTTTTACTCTGCATGGTTCTAATTGCTCTCACTTAAATGCTACACCTTTGTTCCCTTTCTTCCTGTTAATTCCTATATATTTTGTGGGCTTTAATTTAGGCATAATAGCATGTTCTTCATTAAATCATCTCTTTTTTTCCCTAATTCTAAACTAAGAATGCTTTTTTTTTCACATAAATTTATTTTTATTTATTTAACAAATCTAGACCCATGTCTCCCCCCATTCCCCCACCCCACCAGAGCTCATGCATTCTGTCAAACATGCTTTTCATCTCTTTCTCAGTCTTTCTCAATATTCTCCATGAGGAAGTTGACTGTCTTGAGCAGAGGTTCACTGTTTCAGTCAGTTCTTCGATGCAGTCCTTTCTGTTGTTGTTGTTGTTGTTGTTGTTGTTGTTGTTGTTGTTTCCAATATGCATCAAGTATGCTTCTTATGAGTCCAGATATTACCTCTCATAGAACTGATTACATCAGATTGTCCATTTCCACCAGTACCCCTACATACATGAAGACAGCTGGAAACATGTTACTGTCTCCAAGATTCTAACATAGGGCATGGCATTTAGTAGCTTCAGTACATCACTGACCCAATGTATGAATGAATAAGTTGATGGCCACTCACTACCAGCTGAAAATCATAAAGGTGACTGTGAAGCCTTCATGTGCAGACATACTGGCAAGGACAGAGATACTGATATGGGAGAAGGAAGGTGCAGACTAAACTACTACATCATTTACCAGTGGCTACCTGCATTGATGACAGTGAGGTATGAATCAAAGGCCAAATTGTATATGGTTTCATTTACAAAACAGGGTACTAAAACATGGGTCATATTTTAGCACAAAGTTCTTCAGAAAAAAGAAAAGATTTAACATCTGTTGTTAGGCCTTATGTCTCAGGTATTTTAATTTATGTTACCTCATTTAATTTTCAGAACAATCTGATAAGGTCGTTATTATTCTGTTTCACAAATAAGGAAAACTGAGTCCCCGAGAGTCAGAATTTAAGGCTACATAGATATAAGTTACAGAGCTAAGAGTGAATCCTAGTTCTGTCAAACTCTAAATTCAGGGACCTCTATACAATATAATAATTGATTTTTTAATCAGTATTCTTAAAAACAAGGAAAAAGTGAAAAGCTGTCATTTTATGGAAGTGACTAAGAAGATACAGCAATTAAATATAATAAGAGACCCTGAACCAGAAAAAGGATATTAATGGGGAAACTGAGATGTTTAGATAATTCCTGTAGAATAAATAGTTCATTTTATTGGCTCAATGCTAGTTTCTTCCTTTCAATTCTTTTTTATTTTATTTTTTTATGTCTGTGAGTGTACTCTCTGCATGTAGGTTGGTGCACCTGTGTTGTGCAATGCTGCGGAGGTCAGAAGAGGGTGTCAGATTCCCCCGGAACTGGAGTTAAAGATGGTTCTCAGCCAACATGTGGATGCTGGGAATGGAACCTGGGTCCTCTGCAAAAGCAGTCAGTGCTCTTTACCTCTAAACCATCTCTCCAGCCCCTCTTCTTTCAATTCTATGGTTTTGCAATATGTTAATATTAGGAGACCCTGAGTTACAATAATTCCCTGTTTTTATAATGTATTTGTTTATCTAAAATTATTTAAAAATAATAACGAGGGGGAAAGGCTAAACTCCATGCTTTCCTGCTATTATTGCACACTAGGCTCATCTGGAAGAATTCAGTCTGTGACATTCATAGGTGTTGAATGAGGAGACAGTGCTTTAAACAAAGCTGGGAGCCAAAGAGAATGCATTTGAAATGGGAAAGGATGAACAAAATAGCTTACAAAATAAAATCCTCCGTCCTAACTCTTCTCCATTTTTTAAAAGGAAAAGCTTATTCTTTTTTTAAGCCAATGTTTTATTGAAGCTCTGCGGATTTCATACAAAATTACATTACAAATCAAATCTAGATCCATGCCTCCTTCCTTGCCCCCCCATCCCACCAAAGCTCATGCATTCTGCCAGACATGTTTTTCATCTTTTTCTCAGTCTCTCTCAAAATGCAGAAGTTTATTTTTTCGAGCAGAAGTTCATCGTTTCAGTCAGTTCTTCGATGCAGTCTTTGGAAAAGCTTATTCTTATTGAGAGAAATTATGAGTAGTTCATTGAGTCTTTCTTTAATAATGATTAGGTGCCCAGTGTTTTCAATTCAGTAAAAGAAACTATGATCCCAGGCTTCTAGGAAACTTTCTGCATAGAAGTAGGAATAGATATACAAATGTTGTTAATTATCTTAGCTTGGGCTCTTATAACAAAAATACCACAGGCCATGTAGCTTATATCCAACAGGGAATTTATTTCTTAAAGTTCTGAAAGCTAGACATCTAAGGTCAGGGTGCCTGCTGTGCAGCCCCTCTTGACATATACCATATCTTCACACGGCAGAGGAAAGTAAGCTAGCCGCTAAGGCCATCTCTTATGAGAACACTCATCTCATTCACAAGGGCTCTGCCTGTGCACACTAACAATCTTTCTCCACACATCAGCTTTGCAAATTAAATTTCAACATTTGAATTGGGGGGAAATCACAGACCTTCATTTACTATAGAGTGGTGAGATGACAATCCTGTCCAGAGCACCACAGGACCACAGAGGAAGGAGTTCATAGCTCTCTCTGCTACGTCACAAAAGAAGTCATTTGAGCTAGCTCTTAGCTCATCATAATAGCTATCATTTATTAAGTGCCAGCTATACACCAAGATCTGGTTTAGTATTTCCTGTTTGAAAGTCCTAGTTTCCTTTGAAAAACATTTCCTTGCTTGTGGTCACTCAGAAAAGCTTTCAATCTTTCAGTAACAGATTCTCCACATCACATGTTTATTCTGCTCTCTTCATTTTCCTCAGTTTGGAACAGTGGATCTAGGAACATTTGTCAAACACATTTTAGCTCTCCTTTCCTTATGCGTGGCACTTACTCATTTTTTTCTCAGTTCCTTTTAGGCTTGTTATTCTATAGCTGTCCGTTGTATTGTGCTATGACTGGGTTTGTGGGAATAAGGAAAGAAGGATGTGTTTCCTGGTTTGGGATGGCTGGTGATAGTGACTTAGATCAAATCACTTGAATGTATTTGTTTTTCTTGCTAACTAATTTTAATGTGCATATAACCAAAATATAGACCACTAGGGATTTAAAAACAGTTATCAATACATTATTCAGAAGGAATAAAAAGATGATAAAGAGACACTAATTAATTGTGACCTGATATTATTTATAAGACACTTGATTATCAGAAACTTCTTTGGGAAACCAAATGCTTACTGCATGGAATTTGTTCTATCAGTCTTATACTTGATTTCAATTACCCCTTTAAAGCACTGTTTAGATGTCATGGTGTGGTTCAGCCCATTTATTTCCACAGAGGGCCAGGCCATGCAGGAAGCACGTGCATGAGAAGCACAACACACGGACACATGGTAGTATGAATCCAAATACAGAATGGCACTTTATGAAAAATGAATGGAATATATACGGTGTGACCTCACCTCTCAGGGTCTAATTCCAGACGTTTGTCTCATCACATCCCCATCCATGGGTGTAGCCAGGAAGGTCCCATGACTCTCACTTGTGCCTCTGGGAGGTGCTGGCTGGAAATGCTAGCCCATGCATACCTAAACTCAGATTGTATTTGCCTACGGCATAGCTACAGAATTTAACACGAGTCCTTTACCCTGAAAGTCCACAAGTGAGAAGGGAAGAAATTGCATACCCAGATATCAGAGACAGGCCTCTCTGTAATGTCCTCAGAGTCAGAGTAGCCAAGTGATGTAGACGACTTATTTATACATACAATAGGTGCTTGTTAAATGTTTGATGAATGGAAGAACCTTGGGGAACTTTGAGAAGAAGTTGGATTTGACTATTCCTGGACTATGAATGAAGTTTCTATAGTCCTGAGTTTGTAATTTTTGAAGTCAGACTCTGTGACACTATAAAAATACACACTTCTTGCAGTGTAAATGCAAAGTAGTATTTTTAGGATAAGCTCTGTGGGAATTTATTTGGCACTCCACAAAAAGCAGCTCATTTAGACAGGTCTCCCCAAAGAATGGAAGCTAACACTGATATATTATCTTCCATGAAGCATGAAAGATTTAAAACACATTAAAGCTGATTGCTTTCTTCATTAAGTAAGTAAGCATCTTCTCTGAGTGTAGTCTATTCAGAGCTTAGAATGGCAGGTGTTTCCTTAAGGATACTAGACAAACATGGTGAAAGGTAATAATAGAAAGACTCCTGAAAAGGGCAGGATGGTAGAGTAGGAAGCCTCAGACCTCATTCCTCCTGGGAACACTGACTTAATATACTAGTCGTAGTCAGTATACCTTCCTGAGAACTCCAGAAACTAGTGAAGAATTTATACCATAGAACTCCGAAGTCAAGAACAGTCACATTGAAACAAGTAGAAAAGCTATTTCACTTTACCCATGACTATATCTCCTCCAAACACCACAGCTTAATGCCAGGAAAGATGCTTTGGCTCAAAGTATTTTCAGGACAGAGTTAGCAGAGAAGGGTGGAGACAGAACTGTTAGCAGGCTGATTTCCGTCTTACGCAACCCAGAGCTCAGGCAGAAGCAGCATAGGTTGGTGGATGATGAATACAGAATCCACACCACAGCAGACAACCTGCTGTAGCACCAGAGCCTCAAAGACCAGTCCAGTTTGGCATGATGGGGGTGAGGGATGGGGAAGAGAGACTCAACTCTCAGCTTCTCTGTCAAGGAAGAGTTACTTCAGTGTGCTCCAGTTTTCCAGTGGACTGCCTGAGGGACTTTTGTCTGCCTTCCCTCCTTTGGTATGCTCAAAGGAAGCAAACTTATTTTAGATACTGTTGAAAATGAGAGAACAGGAGACTTATTACATGACAACCAGAGAGTGTTCAGAGGTAATGACTTCCTGATTAAAGAAATCACCATTTTTGTTGGGTGTGGTGGCACACGCAGATGCCAGAGGATCTGTGAGAGGGTGGGAGGGAGACAAGGAGGGTAGGAGGGAAGAAAAAAGAAAAGAATTCTTTATCCTGACAAGGTACACATGTGACTCAAAGAATTTATGTCCTCCAGAAAAGATTTCAGAGGACCCCAGAATTTCTATGCAAACCGATTCTAGAGACTTTCCTCTTGGAAGCTAGTCTGTAAAGACTGGGAGAGTTGGTTGTTTTAGCAAGTGCACAGATCTCATCAAAAACTGGAAGATGGAGCCTGGGCATGGTGGTGTACAGCTTTAATCCCAGCACTCCAGAGTCAGAGGCAGCTGGATTTCTGGGAGATCAAGGCCAGTCTAGTCTACATAGTAAATTACAGTCCATTTGGGACCACAGGAAGAATCTATCTAAAAAAAAAATTTGTAAGATGGGGGCTGAAGAGATGACTCTCCAGTTAAGAGCACTGGCTGCTCTTGCAGAAGACCCTGGTTTAGTTCCCAACACCCACATGGCAGCTAACAAACCATCAAATTCAAGGGATTCAACTCCCTCTTCTGGCCTTCACAGACATTGAACATGGGTCCACTTACATACAAAACACACATACACATAAATTTTTTAATTTAAAAAACAAGGAAATGCAAATTAAAACCACTCTCAAATATCATCTCACTCCAGTACGGCTAGCTAAAATCAAGAAAACAAAACACAACAGATGCTGGAGGGGTTGTGGGGAGAGGGGAACACTCATCCACTGCTGGTGGGAATGTAAACTTGTACAACCACTATGGAAAGCAGTGTGGAGAACCCTGAAAAGACTCAGAATGAGTCTACCACCTGACCCAGTCATACCACTCCTGGGTATATGCCCCAAAGACTCATCCTACCGCAAAGATACATGCACATCCATGTTTATTGCAGCTCTCTTCATAATAGCAAAGAGCTGGAACCAACCCATATGCCCCTCAACAGATGAGTGGATGACAAAAATGTGGTACATCCTCACAATGGAGTACTATTCAGTGGTAAAGAAAGATGGCATTATGAACTTTGCAGGTAAATGGATGGAGCTCAAAGCCATTATGACAGGAATACTGCATCCATGAATTCTCAACAATATGGTCGCCTACCCAAGACCCAAACAGGACCACACTAGTTAACATGCCAACACGGATTGGGGAAAAGCTCATAAGGCCTCAGCCCAAAATGGAGAGTTTATAGGCAGTTGATAATTGCTGAGGGAGAGAGAATCAGTTTTCTTCAGGGACAGATTCCTAATAGGTTACTCAAGCCTATACATATTATGTGTGTGTGTGTGTGTGTGTATGTATTATATATAGGCAACACTAATTGGACTCAGCTTCTGTGTGTGTGTGTGTGTATTATATATATAGGTAATGCTAATTGGACTCAGCTTCTTTGTGTGTGTGTGTGTGTGTGTGTACGTGTGTGTGTGTGTGTGTGTGTGTGTGTGTATTTATAGAAGAGTCATGAATTCTAGAGGGGGATGTCAGGGGACACAAGGAACTGGAGGGGAGAGGAATAGAAATGATATAAATAGAGTATACTCATGTATGAAATTCTCAAAAAATTAAAATAGGTAAGTTGGAAAGCAAGTGAAAAAAACACCTGGTTTCCACTTTTGGCCTGGGAAGGTAAATAGATACACAGATTCAGGAAGCTCAGAAATCCCAAGTAAGATAAACTCAAGCACACTCTAATAAAGCTGTCAAAAGTCAGAGACACAGAGAATGGTGAAATCAATTCGAAAAAAGTGACTTGCCAAATACAAGAGGATGTACATAAAACTATCAGCTAATTATGCAGCAGAGATACATAGCCAGAAGAGAATGGAGTGGTTATATGCAAAGTGCCATTGAACTGACTTTGACAAGATTGCCACCTTGGCAATACACATGAGGAGGGAAGGATAGTCTTTAGCAGCAATGTTGGGAACACTGAATATTCACATGGACCTTTTCTCATACCATACACAGAAATCAGCTCCAGATGTGTCACACAGATCTGAAAGTATAGAACTTTTCAAATTAAATCATAGGGGGCAGCCTTCATAGCACTGAATTTTTTTTTTTTGCCCTTTTTTTTTTCAACAGAATCAAAAACAGACAATGTGGATACACTGAACTAAAAAACTACATAGTAAATAAAATAATGAACAGAAAGAAAAGACAACCTACACACTAGGGAGAAAATATGTATATTATAAGAGGTTCTTGAAAATTTGCTGACACCAATGGGAACTGGGGAAAAAAAGAGGTTCTATTGTTTTTAATGTTTGTGTCTCCCCCAAATTAATATATTGAAACCTAATTATAATGTGATAGAGTAAAGAAGAAAGATCTTTGCCAGATAATTAGATCATGATGGTAGAACCCTCATGACTGAGATTATCACTTTCTTCCCCATCATGTACATAAAACACCATGTGTGTCAACACACACATGCCTGTGAGCCCAGTGCCAGGAGGGTGGAGATGAGCAGATCCTGGAGCTTGCCGGGCAGCCAGTCTAGCTGAAATGGTGAGCTCTAGGGTCAGTGAGTCTTCCTCAAAAAATAGTTTGGGGGCATTTGAGGAAGACTCCCAGTGTCCAGCTCTGGCCTCCACACACATACGCAGGCACACACAACCACATACACACCCAATACACATGTGCATGCCTACATACACAGAGAAAAGAAAAATAACAAACAACGTAAGTAGGCATTCCTTTAATATACATACAAATTGATACTTGGTATATAAATGCAAATCAAAACCATGATGAGCTATTAGTTCTCACTATTAGAAATGGCCATGATTCTTTTTTTAGAGTGGCAGTTATTGGTGAAGATATGGCCAAACTGGAACCCTTCTGCACCACTAGGAATGTAAGATGAGAATGACCACATGAAAAACAATATGGATGTTCCTAATGAAATTTAAAATGTGCTCTCCATATGAGCATCATTCCTACTGCTGAGAATTTATCCAAAATAATTAAAATTGAAATCCTGAGAAGATATCTGTATCACATTCATTGAAACATTTTTCATAATAGGTGGGTAGGTATAACCTATCTATCAGGGGATGAGTAGATTATTTTATTTTTTCAAGCCAAGGTCTCTATAGAGCCCTGGCTGGCCTAGAACTCATTATGTAAACCAGGCTGGTCTCAGAGATCTGTCTGCCTCTGCCTCCTGACTGTTGGGATTAAAGGCATCTCCCAGTCCATGAGCAGATATTTTGTTTGTTATATACTCAGAAAAGAATGTTACTAAGCCTTAAGAAAATTAAGCCAGGAGTGATGGTGCATGCCTTTAATCTCAGCAGTGTGAGTTCAAGGCCAGCCTGGTCTACAAAGTGAGTTCCAGATCAGCTGGGGCTACAGGGATACCCTGTCTCAAAAATACCAAAAGGAAAGGGAAGGAGGGGAGGGGAGGGAGGGGAGAGGAGAGGCGAGGAGAGGGAAAAAAAAATTCTGTTGCATATTACAGCATGAATGACTCTTGACATTGCCTTAAGTGAAACCAATAGCTGCTGACTGAGACCAAATACCTGACAAGAAGCAGGGAGAAAGGTTCTGTGTAGCTTATAGCTTGAAGGGATCATGTCCGTCACGGTGGAGAAGAAGGTGCAGCAGGAGGTGAAGCAGATGAGCTACTTCCTACACTGAGGCTCTATTCCCCAAAAGTTCTACACCCTTCCAGAACAGTTCTATCAGCTGGGGACCACATTGTGCAAATACCTGAGCCTGTATTTCACATTCATATCACAACATAAGCCAATCATAAAAGTAGAAAGACCACAGGGTTCCACTAAAATAACCAAACTTAAAAATATATTTTATTTATTTTTGTATTTTATACATATCATTGTTTTGCCTGCATGTATGTAAGTACACCAATGTCATGAAATGCCCAAGGAGGTCAGAAGAAGGCATTGGATCCCCTCCAACTAGAGTTGCAGACAGTTGTTAACCACCATGTAGGTGCTGGGAATTGAACCCAGGTTCTCTGCAAGAGCAGTCAGTGAGTGTTTTAACCGCTGACACATCTCTCCAGCCCTAAAATGAAAAAACTTTTATTAAATATTTTGTTGAAGTTTTATGTATTTCTCAGTCCAATTTAGTCCAATTTGGATTCATTCCTCTTTCCATGCCCCCTACCCAACCCAAATTCGTGCATTCTGCCATACATGTCTTGCATCTTTTTCTCAGCCTTTTTTTTTTAATTTTTTTTCCATTAATTTTATTTATTTCCGTATGTGTATGAATGTACTGTCTGCATGGAAGTTTGTGCACCCGTGTCGTGCAATGCCGCGGAGGTCAGAAGAGGGTGTCGGATTCCCCTGGAACTGGAGTTCTCCTGGAATTGGAGTTTCAGACGGTCTCGGCCGCCATGTGGGTGCTGGGGATCGAACCCGGGTCCTCTGTAAGAGCGGTCGGCGCTCTTAACCGCTAGGCCATCTCTCCAGCCCCTTCTCAGCCTTTTTAAAGATTTTCTGTGCAGAGGTTTATTGTTTTGGGCAGAAGTTTACTGTTTCAGTCATTTCTTTGACCAAGTCCTTTTGTTATCATTGTTCCCTCTAATTCGTATTGCTCTAAAATATGCATATATATATATATATATATATCACATATATACCAAAATTATGACATCTGAAAATAAACTGTATATTATTCCAAAACATGTTTATGAATTCACATTTTTCCTTTTAATTTTATATTACTCTAAAATATGCATACATGCCCTCTATCCATATGCCAAAATTACAAAGTCTGAAAGTTAATTCTAGGGCCGGTTAAGGGGTTTACCTTATAACAGCATGGTTGCTTTCAAATAAAAAGAAATATAACATTAATGTTGCTCAGTTTGCCTTACAACTAGGGATTTGGTGCTAGCATCCACATATGAGAGATACCATTCCTCATTTGTTTTTCTGGGACTGTGTTACCTCACTTAGCATAATGGCTTCTAGTTCCATCCATTTGTCTGCAAAGTTCATGATGCCATCTTTCATTACTGCTGCATAGAACTCCATAGTATAGATGTACCACATTTTCTTTATCCACTCGTCGATTGAGGGGCACTTGGGTTGGTTCCAGCTCTTCACTATTGTGAAGAGAGCTGCAATAAACATAGCTGTGCATGTATCTCTGCAGTAGGATGAGTCTTGTGGGTATATACCCAGGAGTGGTATGGCTGGGTCAGGTGGTGGCTCATTTTGAGTCTGTTAAGGGTTTTCCACACAGCTTTCCATAGTGGTTGTACCAGTTTACATTCCCACCAGCAGTGGATGAGTGTTCCTCTTTCCCCACAATCTCTCCAGCATTTGGTGTCTTTTGTTTTCTAAATCTTAGCCAGTCTTTATCAGAGTGAGATAAAATCTTTACAGTGGTTTTGATTTGCGTCTCCTTAATTATTAACGATGTTGAACACTTTTTTTTTGGTCTTTTCGAACCAGGGTCTCTCTGTAGCCCCAGCTGGCCTGGAACTCACTCTGTAGACCAGGCTGGCCTTGAACTCACAAAGATCCTGCCTCTGCCTCCCAAGTGCTAGGATTAAAGGGGTGATGTTGAACACTTTATTTTTTATTTTTTAATTGATGCTTTGTGTATTTCAT
Source organism: Rhizomys pruinosus (assembly GCA_009823505.1). NCBI lineage: Eukaryota > Metazoa > Chordata > Mammalia > Rodentia > Spalacidae > Rhizomys > Rhizomys pruinosus. The sequence continues at coordinate 225,248 of VZQC01004516.1, forward strand.
ACATCATTTTCCAATTTAGTTCAGGCATATTTCCCCTTCCCTTCCCCCCGCCCCACCCCACCCCATCCCAGATCATGCATTCTGCCATAACTGTCCTGCATCTTTCAGTTTTTTTTTCATTTTTTAGCAATAAGTGATAATTTATCAGTACAAGCATCCCTCATGTAAAACCAATTTGCAAGCAGTTGTGCCCAAACCCACACAGCCCCTTGGTCCCACCATCCAGCAGGGGGGGCTTGTATGTTCAATCAAGTTGATCAAATGAGTGTCCAGGCTATATTGCTGTAGTTTCACCATTCACCCCAATCGCAGCCCTTACATTCTACCATGCCCCCTCTTCCACAGATTGTTCCTAGGCTTAGAAAGGGGCACAGGTGGAGAGAAAAGAACAGTCTACTTTCTCTGGAGCTGTTTTTGGATCTGGTCAGTTCTGGCTTTTCCTTTCATGGGCTGACAGTTTGTCCAGGAATAACCTTTCAATCCTACTAATTGAAGCACAAGCATTTAGATATATAGGTATTAAACAGTACTAATTGTATGGTAGGTTACTTTGGTATAGACACAGATGTTTTGTATGGTATGTTAATAATGAATTACATTTTTTCCTAAAATATGACAGGGTCTTACTGTGGCTTATAAATCTCCTAACCATAAGGAATAAGCTTGTGGCATCACCGTGAATTGGGAAGGGCGGAGGGGGGGAAGGGACGCGGGTGTATATTCGATTAATGTATATTTAATTGACGTGATTCAGCAAGTATCCGTTTGCCTGACCTTATCTACAGGTACATGGTGTTTTAGGACTCATTAAAAGTAAATATGTGTGGGCTGGAGAGATGGCCTAGCGGTTAAGAGCGCGACCGCTCTTGCACCAACACATGGCTTCGATCCCCAGCACACCACATGGCGGACCGAGGCGTCTGAAACTCCAGTTCCAGGAGAGTTCCAGTTCCAGGGGAATCCAAGACCCTCTCTGACCTCCGCGGCATTGCACGACAGGGTGCACAACCTGCATGCAGACAGTACATTGATACATAGAGAAATAAATAAAATAAATAAATTAAAAAAAAAAGTAAATATGTGTTATATTAAACAACATTAGTTTACAGGCTCTGATAACGGTAATGCATCTGATTAATGGAGATAAATTGCTGTTGTTCATGTTTGTTCTACATAAAATCTGTGTAACAATAACTTTGGGATTGACACATACAAATGTTCTCTATAATTTTTCTGTTGTACAGTACACCGTCGTAGCTTCTCTTAACCTATAGATGATTTAACATAAAAATTAAGTTTGCTTCCCAAGTTAATCATATAGTCACCCAAAACAGCATGGGTGAATTTGATGAAATCTGTGCCTTGATTCCACCCTATAGGTATGTATAATACAACTGCCTTCTGGAACTAAGTCAAAAACAAAACAAAAACCTATAAAAAAAATGGGGGGGGATACAGATAGATATGAAACCTTTTTGTCAAAAACCTTGCAATTCAGATGTTGAACACTTTTTTAAGATGTTTCTCAGCCATCTTTACTTCCTCACTTGTGAAGTCTCTTTTCAGCTCTTTACTCCAACTTTTGAGTGAGTCATTTGTTTTCTTCTTTGTTTTTTTGAGTAGTTTATATATTCTGTATGTTAATGCTGTCAGATGTATCAGTGGTGAAGGTTTCTTCCCTGATTGTTTCTTTCACTGTACAGAAGCTTTTATTTAATGAGGTCCCACTTGTCAATTGTTAACTTTATTTCCTGTGCAGGTGCTGTCTGATTTAGAAAGTCTTTTCCTATGCCTATGAAAATGACAAAACTTTTTTTTTGGTCTTTTCAAGACAGGGTCTCCCTGTAGCCCCAGCTGTCCTGGAACTCACTCTGTAGACCAGGCTGGACAAAACTTTTAAAAATAGAAAGTAAAATGATGACTGCTAGGGACTGAGGAGAAGAAAACAATGAAGTGTGCTTTAATATTTTCAGTCATCAAAGAGGAAAACTTTGTAGAGATGTTTTGTAATGGGTATATAGTCAACAGTATTGTAATACACACTTAAAGTTATCAGTGTATTAATTTATGTTATATGTTCTATACCTGTATTAGTTACTTTTCATTGCCTGCACAGGAAGAAGAGAACATGACAAGGCTTAAGAACTCTCAAAGCCCAATCCCCAGTGGCACACTTCCTCCAGCAAGGCCATGCCTCCTAAAAACTCCTCAAACAGCTCCACAAACTGGGGACCAAATATCCAAATACATGGAACCTATGGGGGACATTCTCATCCAGCCACCATAACACCATTAAATACATGGAACCTATGGGGGGACATTCTCATCCAACCACCATAATACCACTAAAAGAAAATACTGACAGAACTGAGTGTTATGAAAAAGATGCTGGCAGATTGCTAATGTTTGACAAGAACTAAGATGTTCAATAAGCTGATGACCATATTTCAGTCTGTAGAAGGGATCCCAGAACTTCATAGAGGCAGGACCAGAATCATGACCTGAACCCTATCTCTTAAGTATCTGTCAAAGAATTATCCTTCTGTAAACCGAACTCTCATGTCCTGAATTAAGTACACAAATGAAATAGTGAAATTTTTTGACTTCGATTTTATACATGTTTAATATTGTCACTGGGTAGGATATAGTGAATCATTTAATTAAAAGATTTATAATTCCTCGATGTTTCATTATGTTTTAAAATGCATTAAATATTTTATTAGAAGTTTTATTTTTAATCCATAGTGACCCATTCTTTGTGAAATATTTGAAGAATATGCTGATAAATCATATGTATGTATTTTCTGGCGCCAAGAAGGTTGTTAATTGAAAAGTGATGTACAAATCTTAAGTAATTGATAGGATACTATTGAATCAAAGAAATTGTTGAGCCTTTTAGAAGGTGACAAGAAAGCACTGGGTAGGAACAAAGGCAATCTAAGTGCAGTCTTAGAGCAAGGGATTGTTTTCCACTTAACTCTGTGCAGAGCTATCCAGGTGCCTGTTTGATTTTCATTATAGCAGCAAGGCCTGGAACTCTCTAGATACTGAGCAACCAGAACACGGCTCTGTAGTTAATTACACATAACAGAAATCAACACTGCAAGCAGCAGTGCTCTTCCTGAGACCAACTATGTCTGTTCCCTTCCTTCTTCACTATGTGGCACTTACTTGGACTATCTGACATGGCTGTTCTTCATCAAAAGTATAAACTCTCTGTTCAACAAGATATATGTCTTATTAGGGATATTGCATCAAGAGGGCCTTGACAGTTTCTGATCTTGTTCAGTCCATGTTTTAAAAAGAAGACAATGAGCCTGGCGTGGTGGTGCACACCTTTAATCCTAGCACTCGGGAGGTAGAGGCAGGCAGATCTTTGTGAGTTCAAGGCCAGCCTGGTCTACAGAGTGAGTTCCAGGTCAGCTGGGGCTACAGGGAGACCCTATCTCAAAAAGACCAAAAAAAAAAAAAAGAAGACGATGTTGGGCGTGGTGGCACACGCCTTTTAGTCTCAGCACTTGGGAGGCAGAGGCAGGCGGATCTCTGTAAGTTCAAGGCCAGCCTGGTCTGCATAGCGAATTCCAGGACAGCTGGGACTAAAGGGAGACTGTCCTCAAAAATACAAAAAAAAAAAAAAAAAAAAGTACAAATGATGATCAAAGGACAGATGGAAGATATGTGAGGTAAGGTGCTCACTGAGGTTCCATAGACCATTACTAGTGTAATTCAGATGCAATTCAGGTCCCTAAATCCCAACAGAGCTTTCTCCTGAATTACTATTGCCCTAATAATTTAAATTTGGTGAGAATAGTAAAGAGATGTTGTGACTGGTGTGAGAGCTTTACCTCAGTGCTAAATGCAGAAGTCAGGTAGAAAGAAAACATGAGTCTGATTATAACTATCAACTATTTTTGTGAAATTTTCACTCTGATGGTAGATGTGTCAGTTTCTCCCTCAGGTAGTCAATTTAATAATTGCAGGCAATAGTAATGATGATGGTAATATTAATTTCATATGACTGTAGTGTAAAAATTAATAAAAGGAATAATGAAAAGTAGAAAAGTTACTATTTGGTAAATACCAGTATTACAGGAGAAAATGATCAATGATGCAAAAGTTACTGTATGAAAGTATAAGCAAGAGACAGAATAGTCTCAGAATAACTCCATCCTCTCACAAAAGGAGAAAACTAGTAACTAATTCTACAGTGAAGAAAATTATCAATTTTGGAAGCCCCCAATATCAGAACCAACATCAGGTACCCTCTGATACAGAATTCAAAGTATCACTTCTGTGATATCCTCTTAAAATGAATAACCACCACCTACATCATACAAAAATTCTACAAAAATAACTGTCCAAAACTATTAAAAATACAAAGACTGAAAAACTCACAGAAGAGACTAAAGTGTTACAACAACTAAATATAGTGTGGAATGCTGGATTGGATGATAGGGAGGGAGAGGGAGGAAGAAGGCGGGTGTCAGTGAGACAATTAACATTTGGAAGCTGGGAGAATTCTAAAATTATTCCCTTAAAAAAAAACTTGTTAAATTTTCTACCAGATGAGTTTAATAACAAAACAGAGATATGGGAAGAAAGTGTCATTGAACAGTGTGTCAATAGGAATTAATCTAATCTGAACAGAGAAAGAGAATTTTAGAAGGAAGAGATCTTCAGAAAGGGTTATCAAGCAGTGTAACACATTTCAGAAAACTTAAGTGATAACAGTGAATGAAATAAATATATTTAATTCACCCATAAGACTAGGAATGTTCAGTGGTGGAACACACACTTAGCATGCACAGGTTGAATCCCCAGCACCACAGCAAAAAAAAAACACCAAAAACCTAATTTTTTTCCATTTTGACAAGACATAATTGTGCAGACTCAAGCTGAACAAAGCCAAAGAAGATTAAATACAAAGAAAACCATCCCTAGGAAAATCACATTCAAAAGGGAAAATCTTGAAGTTTGCTATGCAAGCAAAGTGTCTCACTTCCCATCTGAGTCCAGAAAACAGTGAGCATCTGATCTCTGATCTCCACAAGCTTACCGTGGCTTGCGACAGACAGACAGACAGACAGACTGACTGACAATGAATATAATACTTAAGATTTTTAATGCAAGATAAATGTTCATGTTGATATATCTTTGTTGTTTAGTGCTTCATATTAAAAATAAATACGGGGCTGGAGAGATGTCCTAGCGGTTAAGAGTGCCAACTGCTTTTACAAGAGGACCTGGGTTCGATCCCCAGCACCCACATGGTGGCTGAGAACCATCTGTAACTCCAATTCCAGGAGAACTCCAGTTCCAGGGGAATCCGAGACCCTCTTCTGACCTCCGCAGCATTGCACGACTCAGATGCACAAACCTACATGCATACACATAAAAATTATAATAATAATAAAATATATTTAAAAAATAAATACATTCATCAGAGGTTACGTTGACAACAGACTTGTACTGGGATTCGGTTGTAGCTCAGTTGGCAATGTTTTCCTGGTGTGCAATGTGTTTTACTGGTGTTCAATCACCAGTACCACAAACAAAAAAACCAACACACAAGGATGTCCTCCAGGAAAGAGTGAAGATCAGTAAAAGTGGAAAATCTCATCCTGTATAGTTCTTAAAAAATTTAGAACCATGATTTAAAGCAAAAATTTCAACCTCTTATAGAGTTATAATTTATCATTTGTACTATCATTTGATACTGTGCACAGGAGCTGAGCGTGGTGGCGCATGCTTAATCCCACCATACAGAGACAGGCAGATCTCTGTGAGTTCAAGGCCAGCCTGGTCTACATTGAAAGTTCCAGGCTAGCTGGAACTAAAGGGAGATCCCATCTCAAAAAGACCAAAAGAAAAAAAAATGAATCAGGAAAACAGAGAATAAACCTGTAAGGTTGCAGTATTTCTACATTACATACACAGTGGCAGAGTATCAGTTGAAGTATATTGGGCAAGTTAAGATTGTGAATTTTAATACCTTAGAGCAATCACTAGCAAAATTGCTCAGAAATCAATAAATAAATCAAAATATGATTATAAAATATGTCCCAAATTGCAACAGAGGAAAAACTAGAGACTAAAACAAAACACTCATGAAACAGTAGACCTAAACCTAGTGCAGTAATAATTAAATAAATGAGTTGCATAAACCCTTGTTACAAAGCAAAAATTGCTTTAGCAGGGTGCGGTGGCACACACCTTTAATCCTAGCACTTGAGAGGCAGAGGCAGGCGGATCCTTGTGAGTTCAAGGCCAGCCTGGTCTACAGAGCAAATTCCAGGCCAGCTGGGGCTACAGAGAGACCTTGTCTCAAAAAGACCAAAAAAAAAAAAAAAAAAGCAAAAATTGCTGAAAGGCAGAGAAAAAGACTCAGCCATTATATTCTCTACATGAGATGTATTTGAAATATAATGATACATAACTTAAAATATACATTTCAAAAAAAATTGATTTAAAACCATGTATAGAAAGTATAATGACTACATCACTATTAAATGAATTCGTGTTTATTGTCAGCTTTAGAGAAAGACACTATATACTGATAAAAGATCTATTCAATAAGAAGCTAGAGCAGCCCATAAGAATATGTAACTGCTGAAGCGCAGGAAGGTAGGTAGGAACTGGGTGCTTCAGCAAGACTGATTGTTGATTGACTTAACCTAGTTAATGCATTTCCAGTTTCCTTTGGCTTAATTGGCTTTTTTGGCTGTGGGACAGAGTTATCCTCCCAGTTGGTATAAAAGGTAGGGTTGTTGAGTCTTGAATATGAGATCCCTGAGTACCAGCTGAAGCGCAGGGTACCAGGAGTGGCTAAAGAGCCCCCCCCCCAACTGGGACCAACGAAGGATCTGAAGGAGGCAAAAAGCAAGCCTTCAACACAGTGAAGAGGCAGATTATAATCAACTGGGAGGCTTAATAGAAAGAAGGGAAAGGATCATTCTAATAAAAAGCCATGTAATAAGCATTTAGCTGTTATTTTTTTTCTGTTGTTGTTGTTGATGTTGTTGTTGCTTCCAATATGCATCACTCCCACATGCTTGGACAAAAGCTCAAGGGACCATGCACAAGAAATACTTACAACGAGGTAATTGGACACTAGCATCCACAGATGAGGGATACCATTTTGTCGTTTGTTTTTCTGGGACTGTGTACTTCACTCACGCATGATTCCTCTAGCTCCAGCCATTTTCCTGCAAAGTCATGGGTGTCTTCTTTTTTACTGCTGCATAGAACTCCATTGTGTAGATGTACCACATTTTCTCTATCCACTCATCAGTTGAGGGGCATTTTGGGTTGGTCCAGTTTCCTTGCTATGTGAAGAGAGCTGAAATAAAACATGCTGTGCTTTATTCTGTGGTGGGGTGAAGTCTTGAGGGTACATGCCTAGGGGGTAGGGTCGGTGGCAAGTTCATCTCAAGTTTCCAAGGGTTCTCCACACCTGCTTTCATAGCGGCTGATGTTTACATTCCCACCAGCAGTGGATGAGTGTTCCCCTTTCCCCCACAACCTCTCCAGCACTTGGTATCATGTTTCTTGATCCTAGCCAGTCATATTGGGTAAGATGATACTTAAAGTGTTGTTTGATTTGCATTTCCTTAATGAGTAGTGATGTGAACCTTCTTAAGGTGTTTTCTTCACCATCTCTAATTCTTCACTGTGAAGTCTCCTGTTCAGCTCTTTGCTCCATCTATTGAGTGGTCATTGTTTTCTTCTCTTGTTTTTTGAGTAGTTTATATATTCTGGAAATCAAATGCTTTGTCAGATGTTTCTGCGTTGAATGTTTCCTCCCACTCTGTGGGATTCTCTTCACTTCCTTGATTGTTTCTTTTTGATGTACAGAAAGCTTTTGAGTTAAGAGGTCCCATTTTTCAATTTCGACCTTAATTCTTGGGCAGTGCTTTCTGATTCAGGACGTCTTTTCTATGCCTATGTCTTGAAGTCTGCTGCCAACTTTTCTCTCTATCACTTCAGAATTTGGGGTTTCACATTGAGGTCTTGATCCACCTGGAGTTGACTTGTGTACAGGGCAAGAGGTGAGGGTTTGAATTTCATTCTTCTACAAGTGGTGATCCGTTTTGCCAAACACCACTTGCTGAAGAATGCTGTCTTTTCTCTCATTGTGGCTTCTTGGCCCCCTTGTCAAATATGAGATGGCTGACATGTAATGTGCTCATTTTGGATCTTCGGTTTTGTTCCATTGGTACATCAGGCTGTTTTTGTGCAAGTACGAGGTGCTGTTTTTATGAATAGCCCTGTAGTATAGTTGATAGTCTGGTATAGAGATCCCCCCCCCCCCCTGTTGCTCTTTCCCTCAGGGTTGTTTTGGCTATTCGCGGGTCTTTGTTTTTCCAAAGAATTAAGGAGCTTTTTTTTCGAGCCTGTGAAGAAACTCTTGGGGATTTTGATTGGATTGATGCATTAAATGAATACAAGAGTGTCGGTAGAATGGACATTTTACAAGTTTAATTTTCCCAATCCATGAGCATGGGAGGTTTGTTCCATCTTCTGAATGTCTTTTTCAATTTCTTTCTTTAAAGGTTTACATTTTTTGTTGTAGAGATTTGGTGTCTTTGGGTAGGTTTGTTTCTAGGTATTTTATTGTTTTTGAGGCTTTTTTTTTTTTTTTTGCTTTTTGAGACAGGGTCTCCCTGTGGCTATTGTGAGTGGAAAGGTCTCTGAATTCTTTCTCCAGTTGCTTGTTCTTGGGGTAAAGAAAGGCCATGATTTTTTTTTTAGGTTAATTTTGTATCCTGCCACTTTGCTGAAGCTGTAATCACTCTAGGAGTTTTCTTGGTGGTGTTTAGCATCCTTTAAGTTAAACAATCAATCATCCCAAATAGGGATAGTTGACTTCTTTTCCATTAATACTCCTTTAATTTCCTTTCTTGCCTTATTGCTCTAGCAAGTGTTTCAACACTTATTGAAGAGGAGTTTGTGACAGGGGGCAGCCTTGCGAGTTCCCACTTTAAAGGGAATGTTTCTGTCGTTTCCTTCCATTTTAGGATGATATTGCTGGGGGGTTCCTGTATATGGCTTGATTAATTGAGGAATGATCCGTGCAAATCCATTCCCTTTAGGACTTTAAGCATGAAGGGATGCTGGAGTTTGTCAAAGCTTTTTCAGCATCAATTGAGATGGTGTGTTTTTTGTCTTTCATTCATCTTATGTTTGTTTTATGATGTTTATTGATTTTCCTATGTTGAACCATCCCTGCATCTCTTGTATGAATCCAACTTGGTCGATGATGGATGATCTCTTGATGGGTCGTTATGCGATTTGCCAGTATCTGTTTAGAATTTTGGCATCTGTTGTTCATTAGGGAGATGGTCTAAATTCCCTTCTTTAGTTGTATCTTTGCCTGGTTTTGGTAATAGAGGATGCGGCCTCATGAAGGAATTTGGGAGAATTCCCTCTGATGAATTCCTTCTAAAACGTTTCAGTAATAATGGTGGTAGGTCTTTCGGAAAGTTTTATAGAATTTCTGCCATGAAAACTCTGGGCCTGGGCTTTTTTATTTTGATTTTCTTATTACATTCTAATTTCTTCATGTATTATGGGTCTGTTTAAGCTGTGGATCTCTCTTGGTTGAGCTTGGTGATTCCCAGGATTTCAGATATTCATCCATTTCCTTTAGATTTTCAAACTTGGTAGAGTATAGGTTTTTGAAGTATCCCATTTGATTTTCTGGATCTTTTCCTGTCTGTGTGATATTTCCCTTTTCATCAGGATTGTATTGATTTGGAGTTGTTTCCTTTCGTTGTTGGGTTAACTGGGCTAGAGGACTGCTATACTTGTTTATCTTTTCAAAGAACCAACTTTTGGATTCATGATTTTTTGTATTGTTTTCTTTGTTTCTATTCACTGATTTCTGCTCTGTTTTTTTTTCTCTTCTTTTTTTTTTTTATTATCTGTTGTTCCTCTCAAGTCTTTTAGCTGTAGTGTTAGACATTCACTTGTTTCTTTCTGTTCTAAGTAGGCACCAGGGCTATAAACTTCCCCCTCTTGCGGACTGCTTTTAAGGTATCCCATAGGTTTGTTGTGTTGTATTGCATTGTCATTCAGTTCAGGGAATGCTTTTTATTTCTTTCCTTTATCTCTTCTTTGACCCTTTCATATTCAAGAGTTGTTGTTTTTTTGGTTCTCCATGGTTTCTTGTAGGCAGTAGGGCTTAATCCTGGTGTTTGATGTGAGCTTTATTGCACTGTGGTCTGATAAGAATGCATGAAAATATTCAATCATTTTGTATTTGTGGAGGGTTCTTCTGTCCAGTAATGTGTCCAATTTTGGAGAATGTTCCGTGGGGTGCTGAGTAGAAAGTTTATTCTCTGGTATTAGGGTGGTGGAATATTGTAGAAGGTCTATGGGTCCATTTGGTGTAGTAATATCATTCAGTTCAGATGTTCTCTGTTTATTTCTTGTCGCTTGACCTATCCAAAGTACTCAGGGGGGTATTGAAGTCCCCTACTGTGAGTGTACTGGGGTTAGTGTGTCACTTGTGGTCCTGGAGAATTGTCTTTATATTAAATTTGGTGCACCAAATTTGGGGCATATATATTCATAATGTGAAATCTTCTTTGTGAATTGTTCCTTTGATAAAAATGATGCCTCTTTGTCTCTTCTGATTTCTTTTACTTTGAAGTCTATTTTGTCTGTATTAAAAATAGCAACTCTGCTTCTTTTGGTACTTTGACTTGGAATATTTTTCCACCCTTCATCACTTTAGGTGTGGTGCCTGTCCTGAAGGTAAGATGTGTTTCTTGTAGACAGCATTAGATGGATTCTGTTTCCTAATCCGTCTCCCAGTCTATTTCTTTTTATTGGGGAATTTAATCCATTAAATTTAAGGTTATGCCAATAGGATGGTGTTGCTTACTTTTGCCTTATATTCCATTTTTTTGGGTTGGTTTGGGTTTTCTACTCTGCAGTTATGTGTTTTTGATTTCTTTTCTAGGTGTCCTGGGGTTGGTTGCTCCTTTCTTCTGTTCCTTTGAATTGCTTCAAGTATTCTCTGAAGGGTTGGTTTGTCCAGACATATATTCTATCACTGTTTATGTCATGGAAGGGTTTGTCTCTCTCCTTCAGTATAACTACTTGTTTTGCTGGGTATAGTTAAACCTGGGTGACTCTATTGTCCTGTTAACAACTGGGAAGCGTTGCTCCAGTTCTCTTTGTTATCAGAGTTGCACTTGAGAAGTCAGTTGTTAATTCTGATGGGTTTCCCCTTATAGTCACTGTGTTTTCTCATTTGTGGCTTATAATGGAGGTTGTAACTTTGTTTTGGTGTCAGCATTTACTAACTATGATGTGGGCATGGAGAATTTCGTTTCTGATTCTTGTCTGTTTGGAATTCTACTGTGCTTTCTTGTATTTGTATTGGTTTTGTCCTTTTTTTAGGGTTTGGGGAAGTTTTCATCTATTAATTCTGTTGAAGAATCTGATCAATACCATTCTCTGGGTTTCTTTCTTTCTTTCTTTTGAGTTTTTTTTTTTTTTGCTTCTCATAGTGTCCCACAGTTTCCTGGTTGTTCCCTTTTGTGTATTTTTAAAATTTTTCAAGTCCTTTTTCCTTGAGGTGCTTTTAGTGTTCTGGTGTTATCTCCAGCGTCTAATATTCTTTGTTCTGCTTCCCTCTCTGCTTCTGAGGGCTTTCTCCATTCTTTCCTCTCTTGATGGATAGTGTTTGATTTCCCTTTTCATTTCACTCTTCTTGATTTCTTTAAGTATTTTCTTCTTTTGGAGCTTTCAATCCGTCCTGTAGCTTTTTGCTTTCGCTGGTTGGTTTCCTTTTTCTTTTTCAGCATGGGATCTTTTCAGTGTTTCTACTTCCCTTCCAGAGTGTTGGTCATTCTCCATCTCTAGGTCCTTCTTGAGTTCTTCATTCTCTTTTCTTAGTTCTTTGATTTGCTCTTTATAATCTTGTAGTTCTTTAAATATGTTCCCAATTGTGTTTCTGATATCTGTGTCCTGGGCCATCCCCATGGGGATCCCACTGTAGGAATCTTCCATAGGGTTGGTAGAGCTTGGTGCGGGATTATCCTGCCCCTTTCCTGTGTTGTCTCTTCTTCGTGTTCCTGGCATATGGGCTTCTCCTAGCCTGTATTCCAATGTGAGTCCTAAATGCCTCTTCACTGTGTTGAAGGCTTGCTTTGCTTGCCTCCTTCAGATGCCTTTGTAATCCCAGTTGGCACAGGGTCGGGGGTGGGGGAGTGGGGGGTGGCTCTTTAGCCCGCGCCCCAGTACCTGCACTTCTGCTTGTCTCAGGAGATCTCCTACATAGGTATTTTCAAGCAGTGTAGGAATACAAAGTATAGACACTCCTGGAAGGGATTAGAGTTCTGTAGTTTACATTAGCCACATACATTGAACCCACAAGCTGAAGCACCTGGGATAATTTAAGCACTAGGTCTTTTTTTTCACAGAGCTTTACTTATAGCCTTCAATTCAAAAAGGGGGCCTTGGGGAAATGGTCATTCTTAGGAAAGAAAGCACAAATTTCATAATAGACTATGTATCTGTAACCATATAATAGAAATATTTAAAATCCTTGCAGAGGAATTTTTGAAAATAACTCATTAATAGTTCTTCAAAAGCTGGTGAGATGACTCAGTGGATTAAGCACTTGCCTGAATTCAAATCCTCTGAACATGAGCTGGCTGGGGTGGTAACATTGTCTGTACTCATACTATGGGATAGGAGGTGGCTGGGGTAGTGACATTGTCTGTACTCATACTATAGGATAGGAGGTGGCTGGGGTAGTGACATTGTCTGTACTCATACTATGGGATAGTAGGTGGCTGGGGTAATGACATTGTGTGTACTCATACTGGGAGATAGGAGGTGGCCCCAGAATCCATTTCCAAAGATGGCCACAGCAGCATCCAGCTGTAATCCCAGTGCTCCTATAGTGAGATGAGAAGCAGAGGCAGGAGACTCCCCAGAAGCTCACAGACCAGGTAGCCTGCATGCAGGTGTAGATGAGAGACTGTCTCAAAACAAGGCAAAGACTGACAGCCAAGCTTGACCTCTGCCTTCCACACCTGCATTCACGACACACTTATGCCCCCAGACACAGACACAAATATTTCTAAGTTTCTCAAAGGTGATAATAGCTGTTCAGTGTACATTTTGTGTTGATTTTTTTTTTTTTTTTGGTCTTTTCAAGACAGGGTCTCCCTCTAGCCCCAGCTGTCCTGGAACTCACTCTGTAGACCAGGCTGGCCTTGAACTCACAAAGATCCACCTGCCTCTGCCACCCAAAAGTGCTAGGATTAAAGGTGTGCTCCACCACGCCCACGCTACAACTTAAACTGATGTCATTTAATATATAGTGTCCTAGTTTTCATCTCTGCTGCTGTGATAAACCACTCTAACCAAAAGCAATTTGGAAAGGAAAGGGTGATTTTCATCTTTGAGGAAAATCCTCAGGGAGGATCCTAGATACAGGAACCGTAACTGCTTACTGGCTCGCTTACAGGCTAGTGCTTTTATATTTGTTATATAGTCCAGACCCACCTGCCTAAGGATGGCATTGCCCACAGTTGGCAGGGCCTTCCCAGGTCAATCATTAGTCAAGACAGTCTCTCAAAGACTTGGCTACAGACGAATCTGTAAGAGGAAATTCATCAATTAATGTTACCTCTCCCTAGGTGACTCTAAACTGTATCAAGATAGCAATAAAAGCTACCAGAACACAGAGGTTCAGGGAAAGGGACAATCACAACACCCACAGGGGGAGTATGTACGATCCAGAGTATCTTATGGTCTAGCTGTGGGGAGTGTGTACTGTCCAGAGTGTCTTATGGACTAGCTGTGGGGAGTATGTAGTGTCCAGAGTGTCTTATGGACTAGCTGTGGGGAGTATGTACTGTCCACAGTATCTTATGGTCTAGCTGTGGGGAGTATGTACTGTCCAGAGTGTCTTATGCTCTAGCTGTGGGGAGTATGTACTGTCCAGAGTGTCTTATGGTCTAGCTGTGGGGAGTATGTACTGTCCAGAGTATCTTATGGTCTAGCTGTGGGGAGTATGTACTGTCCAGAGTGTCTTATGGACTAGCTGTGGGGAGTATGTACTGTACAGAGTGTCTTATGGTCTAGCTGTGGGGAGTATGTACTGTCCAGATTATTTTATGGTCTAGCTGTGGGGAGTATGTACTGTCCAGGGTGTCTTATGGTCTAGCTGTGGGGAGTATGTACTGTCCAGAGTGTCTTATGGTCTAGCTGTGGGTAGTATGTACTGTCCAGAGTATCTTATGGACTAGCTGTGGGGAGTATGTACTGTCCAGAGTGTCTTATGGTCTAGGTGTGGGGAGTATGTACTGTCCAGAGTGTCTTATGCTCTAGCTGTGGGGAGGAAGTATGTACTGTCCAGAGTGTTTTATGGTCTAGCCGTGGGGAGCTTCCACAATGAAATATGGTGAAGGCCATCGTCAGCAGTCCAGGGGAATAACTCAGTTTCTTTCTAGTTGGCAACTCTGGTCTAGAAGGCTTGGTAGCTACTACCCAGGAGAAGAAACTATAAGCTTGATGTAAAAAACAGAAACCTAGCCAGGTTAAGAGTTATACAAAAGCCCATGTGCATGCACCTTCAGAATACACAGAAGGAAGAGGAAATGGAAGGGCAAGACTAAAGCAAGGGCAGAATAGACCAGGAAAATAAAAGAGAAGGATAGGGGCAGGGAATGTATGCCCACTTTAGAGTAATATAAAATTAAAGGGGAAAATGTGAATTTAAAAAAAGGCAGAATGCATGAACTCTGATAGGGAGGGGGCAAGAAAGGGGAATTAGGTCTAAATTTGATTAAGAAATGTTGTAAGCAAGGGGTGGTGGTGCACACCTTTAATCCTAGCACTTGGGAGGCAGAGGCAGGTGGATCTCTGTGAGTTCAAGGACAGCCTGGTCTACAGAGTGAGCACAGGCCAGCTGGGGCTAAAGGAAGACCCTGTTTCAAATAGACCAAAAAAAGAAAAAAAAAAAAAGAAATGTACGAAATACACGAAACCTCAATAAAAAAAAATTGAAAGAAAAAAACAGAAGGATTGGAGGAACAAGACAGAATGGAGAAGAAAAGAGTAGAAGTGAGTCAGGTGTGGGCACTGGGTAGAAGTTAGAAAAGTAAATACAGGAAACACTGTTCAGGCCTCCTGGGCATGTCAATGATGCAGCCTTTGCCCACTCTCCTGAAGCTTACATCTGGCATTGTCATGTTTGTATGGAGATGTAGCAGGGCACAAGGCAGTAGACCTTGTTGTTCCAGTAAATGAAAAATAACCAGTAACACCAGACATCAGAGTGGTGGTGCACAAGGCCACCATTCTTGAGTTCCTGTTTCTCTGCCCTTCCTGCTCCTCTTGGGGTTTTATGAGATGTGAGAAATGGACTAAAAGCATTCTTTATGGTTGGCCTCTGCTCCAGTGCAGCTCATTCTCACCTGTGAAAGCACTCTGTTTAGAGAGAGAAAAGCAACAATTTTAGGTCTCGTTAACACCTCTGACTGCAGCAAATGAAAGTCTTAAATAGACTGCTTTAATGTGTGTGTTCCTTGCTTTCTCCTGAACTTGACAATATAGTTTTATAGATCCCTGTGTTTAAAAAAAAGTGTGCTTTAAATTTATAAGTTTCTTATAAATGTACACTTGTTAGCTACATCTCAGCAATACCATTCCTAGCTATTTATCCAGGAAAATTAAGACATGTCTCCACACACAAAAAAAGACTTCAACGAGAATGATCTTAACAGTAATATTTGTTTTAAAAAACTCTCTAAACAGCATGTTAATTTCTAAATAAACTAGCTTACATCCATCCAATGGGGTAATGACTAAGCAATAAAAATGAATCAAGTATTGATATCTACAAGTGCATAGATGGATTCTTCTGAATTCATGAAAACATTTTTAAAAGCCAGATTCAGGGATGGAGAGGTTCAGCAGTTAAGAGCACTGTCTTTTTACCGAAGACTCAGTTCCCAGCACCCACATGGCAGCTATCAACCCTCCAGTAACTCCCGTTCCAGGGGATCTGACAACCTCTTCTGGCCTCTGCATGCACTGCATGACACATGTGCACTTACATACATGCAGGCATAACACACACATAAAATAAAAATAAGTAAATCAAAAAGTTTTAATATTTTTTAATTTTTTATTTATTTTTTATGTGTATGAATGTACTGTCTGCATGCAGGCCCGTGCACCTGTGTTGTGCAATGCCGCGGAGGTCAGAAGAGGGCTTCGGATTCCCCTGGAACTGGAGTTAAAGACGGTTCTCAGCCACCATGTGGGTGCTGGGGATCGAACCCAGGTCCTCTGCAAGAGCAGTCAGTGCCCCCAACCGCCAGGCCATCTCTCCAGCACCAAAAAGTTTTAATTTTTAAAAAGGTAGATTCAAAGGCCCACCTATTATGTAACTCCAATTCTTTATACATCATCTATAAAATAGAGAGCATATCAGTGACTTCCCAGGGCCCAGGGATAACAAGAAACATTGACTTCAAAAGGGAATTTTCAGGGGTGATGAAATTGTTCTATAGGGCCTTTGGCGCCTGGGCCAGAGGGTCGGCGGATTTGGGTCAGTGGCTCTGCACCTTTGTGCGGGCTGCGCGGAAGTCACTTGGGCAAGTACTTTTGGAGAACCTTCAGAACAAGAAGAGAAGAGTGCTTTGGCTTCCAGTATCCAATATATAAACAAAATTGAAAACTAGATAAGTCAATACTCCATAAACAAGGAGGAGGAAAGGGGAAAAAAAGCATCTGAAGGAGGAAGCAAAACCATCTGCTAACATAGTGAAAAGGTATTTGTGATCTGAACCACAAAAGGGAAGCCCACATGCCAGGGACACGATGAAGGGACAACATGACAAAGGCACAGGATAATCCTGCACCAAGCTCTACCAAACCTGTAGGAGATAGCTACAATGGGAACCCCTTGGAGGAGACCCAAGGAACAGATCTTAGAGGAATAATTGCAGACCTATGCAGAGAAATTAAAGTACATAAAGAGGAATTCAGAGAACTAAAGAGAGAGAATGAAAAACTCAAAAAGGACCTAGAGGGATACAATGACAAACTTCAGAAAGAACTAAAGGAACAGACTGACAAACTCCAGAAAGAACTAGAGGGAGAAAAAAACAAACTCTGAAAGGAACTAGAAACACTGAAAAAGGAAGCCAACCAACGAAGTAAGGAACACCAAGAAGAGATTGAGAAGCACCAAGAAGAGATTGAGAAGCTCAAAAAGGAAATGGAAGTACTAAAGACAACACAGGATGAAACGAAAAAGGAATTAGAGCACTCATTCAATCAAGAAGAAAGGAAAGGAAAAAGCCTCAGAAGTAGAATGGAGGAAGCAAAACAAAGAATATCAGATCTGGAAGATAACACAGAGCAACTAAAAAGCTCAAATAAAGATTATGAAAAATTTAAAAATACGCAAAAGTGGAACAACCAAGAAATATGGGACACTATGAAAAGATCAAACCTCTGCATCATAGGAATAGAGGAAGGAGAAGAATCTCAAGAGAATAGTATTGATCAGATCTTCAACAGAATAATAGATGAAAATTTCCCCAAACTAAAAATAGACAAACCCATACAAATACAAGAAGCACATAGGACCCCAAATAGACAAGATCAGAAAAGAAACACCCCACGCCATATCATAGTTAAAATGCTAGATGCCCAAAACAAAGACAAAATTCTGAGGGCCACAAAAGAAAAACAAGTCACATACAAAGGGAAACCCATCAGAATTACAACTGACTTCTCGCCTCAAACCATGAAAGCAAGAAGAACATGGAGCAAAGCATTCCCTGTGTTAAGGGACTATGGATGCCAACCCAGAATACTTTACCCAGCAAAAATGTCGACTATACTTGAAGGAGAGAGAAAAATCTTCCATGACATAAACAAGATGATGGAATACATGTCTGGAAAACCAACTCTTCATAAAATACTTGAAGCAATTCAAAGGGCAGAAGAGAGGAGCAACAATCCTCAAACACCTAGGAAAAGAAACTAACAAAAACATAACCATAGGAGCAAAATCAAAGGCTAGAAGTCCAAATGGATAATAAAGTGAAAGGAAGCAACATCCATCTTTCAATTGTAACCTTAAATATTAATGGGCTAAACTCCCCAATCAAAAGGCATAGACTGGGAGAATGGATTAGGAAACAAAACCCATCTATATGCTGTCTACAAGAAACCCATCTCAATTTCAAGGATAGGCACCAACTTAAGGTGAAGGGTTGGAAGAAAGTATTCCAAGCAAATGGTACCAAAAAGAAAGCGGGTGTGGCTATTCTAATATCAGACAAAATAGACTTCAAAGCAAAAGAAATCAAAAGAGACAAAGAGGGCCATTACATCCTTATTAAAGGAACAATTGACGATGAAGATTTCACAATCATAAATATATATGCACCAAACATCAGTGCACCAAACTTTATAAAGACAATTCTTCAGGATCTCAAGGCACAGATTAACCCCAGCACACTAATACTAGGGGACTTCAATACCCCATTAAGTCCTCTAGACAGATCAACAGGACAAAGGATAAACAGAGAGACATCTGAACTAAATGACACAATACACCAAATGGACCTCACAGACATCTACCGAATATTTCACCCAAACACCAGAGAATACACTTTCTACTCAGCACCTCATGGAACATTCTCCAAAATAGACCATATACTGGGACACAGGGAAAAACTCAACAAATATAAAAAGGTTGAAATAATCTCATGCATTCTATCAGACCACAGTGCAATAAAACTCAATATCAACACCAGAATAAACCCTACAACCTACAGGAACACATGGAGACTAAACAACACTCTCCTGAATAATGAGTGGGTCAAGGAAGAAATAAAAAAAGAAATAAAAACATTCCTGGAACTGAATGACAATGATAAAACAACACAGCAAAATCTATGGGACACTCTTAAAGCAATCCTAAGAGGGAAGTTTATAGCTCTAAGTGCCCACATTAAAAAAACAGAAAGAGCACAAGTGAACGATCTAACACTGCAGCTAAAAATACTTGAGAGACAACAACAAATGAACCCTAAACGGAGCAGACAAGAAGAAATAACAAAAATCAGAGCAGAGATCAATGAAATAGAAACAAAGAAAACCATACAAAAAATCAATGAATCCAAAAGTTGGTTCTTTGAGAGAATAAACAAGATAGACAGACCTCTAGCCCAGTTAACCAAAAGAAAGAGGGAACAACTCCAAATCAATAGAATCTGTGATGAAAGGGGAAATATCACAACAGACAATGAAAAGATCCAGACAATCATACGGGACTACTTCAAAAACTTATATTCTACTAAGTTTGAAAACCTAGAAGAAATGGATGAATATCTGAAATCCTGGGAATCACCAAAGCTCAACCAAGAAGAGATCGACAGCCTAAACAGACCAATAGTACAGGAAGAAATCGAAGATGTAATAAGTAGCCTCCCAACCAAAAAATGCCCAGGCCCGGATGGATTCACGGCAGAATTCTATAAAATATTTCGTAAAGACTTACAACCATTACTACTTAAATTGTTTAGAAGGATACAAATGGAGGGACTTCTCCCAAATTCCTTCTATGAAGCCAGCATTACGCTACTACCAAAACCAGGGAAAGATACAACCAAAAAGGAGAACTATAGACCCATCTCCCTAATGAACACAGATGCCAAAATTCTAAACAGGATTCTGGCAAATCGCATACAGACTCACATCAAGAAAATCATCCACCATGACCAAGTTGGATTCATACCAGACATGCAGGGATGGTTCAACATACGAAAATCAATAAACATCATCAAACATATCAATGGACTGAAGGACAAAAACCACGCCATCATCTCAATTGATGCGGAGAAAGCCTTTGACAAAATCCAGCACCCTTTCATGTTTAAAGTCCTGGAGGGAATTGGTCTGGAGGGATCATTCCTCAATGTAATCAAAGCCATATACAGAAAACCCACAGCCAATATCATCCTAAATGGGGAAATGACAGAAGCATTCCCCTTAAAGGTAGGAACTCGGCAAGGCTGCCCCCTGTCACCACTCCTCTTCAATATAGTGCTAGAAACCCTAGCTAGGGCAATAAGGCAAGAAAAGGAAATTAAAGGAGTTCTAATTGGAAAAGAGGAAGTCAAGCTATCCCTTTTTGCTGATGATATGATTGTCTACCTAAGGGATGCTAAGAACTCCACCAGAAAACTCCTAGAAACGATTAAGAGCTTTGGTAAAGTGGCAGGATACAAAATAAACCTAGAAAAATCAGTAGCCTTTCTGTACACCAACAACAAGCAATTGAAGAAGGACTACAAGGAGACCTTCCCACTCACAATAGCCTCAAAAACAATAAAATACCTAGGAACAAACCTAACCAAAGACACCAAGGATCTCTACAACAAAAATTTTAAACCCCTGAAAAAGGAAATTGAGGAAGACATCAGAAGATGGACAAACCTCCCATGCTCATGGATTGGGAAAATAAATATAGTAAAAATGTCCATCCTACCCAAACTAGTGTACAGATTTAATGCGATCCCAATCAGAATCCCCAAGAGTTTCTTCACAGGCCTGGAAAAAAAAATCCTCAATTTCATTTGGAAAAACAAAAGACCCCGAATAGCCAAAGCAACCCTGAGTGAAAAGAGCAATACAGGGGGGATCGCTATACCAGACATCAAACTATACTATAGGGCTATAGTCATAAAGACAGCCTGGTACTGGCACAAAAACAGACCAGTTGACCAATGGAATAAAACTGAAGATCCAAACCTGAGCTCATACAATTTCAGCCACCTCATATTTGACAAGGGGGCCAAGAAGACACAATGGAAGAAAGACAGCATCTTCAGCAAGTGGTGCTGGCAAAACTGGATCACCACTTGTAGAAGAATGAAATTAAACCCCTACCTCTCACCTTGTACAAAGGTCAACTCCAGATGGACCAAAGACCTCAACGTGAAACCCCAAACTCTGGAGGTGATAGAAGAGAAGCTTGGCAGCAGACTACAAGACATAGGTGTAGGAAAAGACTTCCTAAATCAGACAGCAGCTGCACAAGAAATAAGATCGACAATTGACAAATGGGACCTCATTAAACTCAAAAGCTTCTGTACATCAAAGGAAGCAATAAAGGAAGTGAGGAGAAGACCCACAGAGTGGGAGGAAACCTTCACAGCAGATACATCTGACAAAGCATTAATTTCCAGAGTATACAAGCTACTCAAAAAACAAAGAAGAAAGAAAACAAATGAATCATTCAAAAGATGGAGCAAAGATCTGAATAGAGACTTCACAGAGGAGGAGTTAGAGATGGCCGAGAAACATCTTAAGAAGTGTTCAACATCTCTGATAATTAAGGAAATGCAAATTAAAACCACTCTGAGATATCACCTTACTCCAATAAGACTGGCTAGGATCAGGAACATGAATGATACCAAGTGCTGGAGAGGTTGTGGGGAAAGGGGAACACTCATCCATTGCTGGTGGGAATGTAAACTTGTACAGCCACTATGGAAAGCAGTGTGGAGAACCCTTAGAAGACTCAAAATGAGCCTTCCATTTGACCCAGTCATACCACTCCTGGGTATATACCCACAAGACACAACTTACTGCAAAGATACATGCACAGCTATGTTTATTGCAGCTCTGTTCACAATAGCAAAAAGCTGGAACCAGCCCAGGTGCCCTTCAACTGACGAGTGGATAGAGAAAATGTGGTACATGTATACAATGGAATACTATGCAGCAGTAAAGAGGGACAACATCATGAAATTTGCAGGTAAATGGATGGAGCTGGAAGACATTATGTTAAGTGAAGTAACACAGTCCCAGAAAAACAAACGACAAATGGTGTCCCTCATATGTGGATGCTAGTACCAACAACCCAGATATAAATATTTCTCATGGAGAGGGAGGCATAGTAAAAGAACAACAGAAAGACTGCATCAGAAAATGGACTGAAATGGTGAATTGGAAAGGGGGGATGGGTGGGAGAGGGACACGGGTGTATATTCGATTAAGGCATATTTAATTGACGTGAGCTCAGCAAGTACCCAGTTTCGCCTAGACACTGTCTACAGGACACATGGTGTTTTAGGACTTAGTAAAAGTAAAAGTAAACATGTGTATATTAAACAACATTGGTTTACAGAATCTGATAAAAATGGTAATGCATCTGAATTAAATGGAGATATAATTCGCTGTTGCCCACATTTGCTTTACATAAAATCTGTAGAGCAAGAACTTTGGGATTGACACATACAAATGTTCTCTATAATTTCTCTGTTGTACAGTATCACCTTGTAGCATTCTCTTTAAGATGATTTAACGTAAAAATTAAGTTTGCTTCCCAAGTTAATCATATATAGTCACCCAAAACAACATGGGTGAATTTGATGAAATCTATGCCTTGACTCCACCCTATAGTCATGTATAATACAACTATCTTCTGGAGACTCATACGCTAAAAAAAAAGGGGGGGGGATACAGAAAGACATGAAACCTTTTCATCAAACCCTTGCAATTCAAATCTTAAAACTAACTATGGGAAAAGATTTGTTTGTTCCAACAGGACAAAACGTCACCAACTTAACGGCTGAGAAAGAAAAGATACAGGTTTGCATTGAGTAGGATGTACCAAAAAGTGGCAACGGAAAGGCTGACCCGTCTGAACATTCAAAGGAAGAAAAGCCTCAGATTGCCATAAACATCGAACCCCTCTGTGGATCCTACATGTAACAACTAGTTATAATGAGTCCTAATGAAACTTACCTTCTAGGTGCCACAAAGGTTCTGATATGAGAGACTTCCTTGCCTTCCCACCCATAGAACAAGGAGAAATATGACAATGATGAGGTCGCTCCCCAACTGTAAATTGGAGACAACTATTGTAGAGGTAATCTCTTATAAAACCGGTAAAACTGCTTTCTTTAATTGACTACTAGACATGGGAACTGTGGAAGGGATTACTCTCTGTTCAGAACCAAATATAATACTAAAGTCCTAGGGCTATGCACTCAGGCAAAATATATTAATACAGGAGCTCTGACATCAGCAATGGATTGTTCTACCAGGTGGATGTTGGCCAGGGGATCCAAGGCCCCACAAAAGGTAAGGGCTCCTTGCCTCTAAGTTGGGATACCTACAGGAGGAGAGGCAATAAGACCCTGCTGCCGAAGACCTGACGTTAACATGGGAGGGATGTATTGAGACCACACATGCAAGTGTACAGATGGCCTCTGGAATGCCAGAGAGTGTTACCAAAGGCCACTAAACCAATAAAGCAAATATGGGTCTCCCTGAGTCAAGCAAGACTCCACCGTCAGCACCAGCTACACCTCACCTGCCTGGAAATACTGTGCAGCAGAGGCAGCCATGTGCCTGTATATCCCAAATCTAATTGGCTATTGGCTCTCCCCTTGGAGAAATAACCCATGGCTGATGCCACAAGCTTACATCCTCTACAGGTTAGGAGATGTTATAAGCCACAGTAAGACCCTGTCATATTTAACAGGGGGGAAAATTGTAATTCATGGATTAACATATCCAAACATGTGTCTATGCTAAAGTAACCTACCATAACTATTAGTGCTGCTTAAATACCTATATATCTAATTGCTTGTTCTTCATTAGTAGGATCGAAAGGTTATTCCTGGACAAACTGTCAGCCCATGAAAGGAAACAGCCAGAATTGACCAGAGTCCAAGACAACAGCTCCAGAGAGCTGTTTTACTTCTCATCCACCTGTGCCCCTTTTCTAAGCCTAGGGAACAATCTGCGGAAGAGGGGGCGTGGTAGAATGTAAGGGCTGCGATTGGGGTGAATGGTGAAACTACAGCAATATAGTCTGGACACTCATTTGATCAACTTGATTGAACATACAACCCCCCCCCCCCCGCTGGATGGTGGGGCTGCGGGGGTTTGGGCACAACAGCCTGCAAATTGGTTTTACATGAGGGATGCTTGTACTCATAAATTATCACTTATTGCTAAAAAATGAAAAAAAAAAACTGAGAGAAAGATGCAGGACAGTTATGGCAGAATGCATGATCTGGAATGGGGTGGGGTGGGATGGGGGGGAAGGGAAAGGGAAATATGCCTGAACTGAATTGGAAAATGATGTATGAAATACACAAAGCATCAATAAAAAAAAAAATAATAAGGTTGGCAAAATGCCAGGCATGCTAGCTCATGCCTATACTAGGATTTAGGAGACAGAGGCAAGAGGATTGGTGTAAAATCAGAATTTTGAGATCAGTATAGAACCATCAAGATTCTGAATAAAATGGAGAGTCCCCCAAAAAATTGTTCTATAGCTAGATTATGACAGTTCTTACATAGAGGCATACATTTATTAAAATTTATCGAAGTGTACACTTTAAAAAGAATACATTTTACCATGAAATTAATTTTGAAATGCACTTTTGCAAACGTGGCAAAACATTACCAGTTGGTTTTTCTAGGCAAGATACTCCTTCCAAAAGGCAACAATACAGACATGAATTAGTGAGTGACCAAAGCCAGAATGCTGAGGATCAGACTATCTTCACATGCTTTTCTACTCATTCTTTCAAGAGACTGTGTTACTTTTTATATGAGTAACATCAAGGGAACTCATCAACAGCTACTGATTTTTCTCTCCTATTTTAGAAAAATAACAGCAACAGAGTTAAATTGTTATAACAAAAACTATATGGCCTATAAATATTTACCATCTTTTTCAGAGTCTGGTCATAATTACTACCATTTCTTGTCACAACCAAGTACCTCAAGGAATCACCTGCATTTATTCTTTTTATTTTACACTACATATTCACACTCCACCTGCTTTAGTTTGAAAGTTCTCCCACTATGAGACTCAGAATGTTTTCAGTAAAATAATCAGTAGCTTCCAGAGTGAAAGTTTCCTCTTTGGATCTGGAGAAAACACACTCTGAACTTTCTTCCTACTGGTCCACTTCTCAAAGATTGATGTTTCACAGAATTCCTTTTTTGAGTGCCTCTCCCCGCCCCCAAAAGCTACATATATAGTCTTTGTGGACTATTTGTTGTTTTGACTTCAACTCTTTTATTTTTCATTTTATTTATTTTTTATATGTATGAGTGTGCTACTTACCTGTATGTAAGTGTACCTGTGTCGTGCAATCCCTGTGAAGGTCAGAAGAGGGTATCCTCTAAAAATGGAGTTGGGGATGGTTGTTAACTGCCATGTCGGTGCTGGGAACCAAACCCAGGTCCTCTGCAAGAGCATCCAGTGCTCTTAACCACTGAGCCATCTTTCTAGCTCCTCACCTCTTCTGTGTACACTGATGATCCCAAATCAGCACCTCCATGCATAGAACTAGACACCTCCCTGTAGAATTACCTCTTTTCCCTTTTCCCCACCCTAGAACAGGAAGCATCTCAATCCAACCCCTCTGCACCCCCTGGTATGTAATTAACTCAGTTCCTCACCATCTTTCATTTGAGGCATAGTCATTGGTCTTCACTTTATATTTTAGCTATTTACATATAAGTTTACACAGAGTGACAAGAATCATATTTCTACAATCTCATGTCTTCCTAGCCTCAGAGCCTGAAAAGGTGAACCCACTGGGGCTGGCTGGAGGAAAGGAGGAAAACTTGTTCCAGAGGGAAATAAAGAATCATATTTCTAAAAGAAAACTCTATTACTCCCTTGCTTATACCTTGTTAGCTGATTCTTCATCTTCAGCATGCCTGTAATCCCAGAACTCTTTTTAAAATATTTTTTATTTTATGTGTATGATCATTTTTGCCTGCATGCTTATAAGTTCTGTGTGTGAGCAGTGCCCAAGGAGGCATGAAATCCCCTGGACTGCAGTTGTGAAAGGCTGTTAGCTGCCATGTTGGTGCTGAGAACTGAACCAACCCAGGTCCTCTGCAAGAGCAGCCACTCCCAGCACTCTGAGGCTGAGGCAGAAGGATCTTAAATATCCAGACCCTGTCTCTTGTGCCCTCTTTGCTGCACTACTCCCTCACCACCTCATCATGCTGAGTTCTTCTCTCCTGTAATACTCAACTCAGGGCCTATTTTCTGCAGCCCCTGTTCCTTGCACCTGTCTTCACAGGGCCAATGTTGATTTGCCACCTGAAATTCTGCTTCCAGTTTGCTTACCTATGAAATCTGGAGGGCAGAGTACATTTCACCTTCCAACTTTATCATAGAGCCTAGAACAAAGCACACAAAGTATGTGATGCATCAATGAAGAAACTGTTGTAAGCTAATGTGTTTTACGGATCAAAGAACTACTCTGTCACTTCAGATGTAGGTGGAATGTGAATGAGATGTACTTCCTCTTTCAGAAGACTCCCTCAGCTTCATGATCAGCATGAAACTGTTTTTTTAAACTGAAGGAACCCTCCAGAATGTTAATCTCCATTGTATAAAGTAGATAACAGCTCAGTGATTATCCACACCACATCTCTCCTCCTTAAACCTGTCTGAAGAGGTTTAAGTAAAATCTAAGTCCCTGTAAATAAAATAGGAGGAGGGGAGAACTATGAGAAAATAGTATACATGTGTATTTCCTAAAGTTCTGCCTCCATACTTTTCAGAGATTCTTGGCAATTTTTCTTAACTAGGGCTGCTATTGTGGTGAGAAACAAATGCTTAGATGATTCATTAGCAATGGATGAAGCCTGGGTTTTCTTTTTCTGTTTCGTTTTTTTTTTTTTTTTTTTTTTTTTTTTTTTTTTTTCCTCCTTTTTCAGTCTCTGTAGTCCCAGCTGTCCTGGAACTCACTACGTAAAACAGGTTGGGCTTGAACTCACAGAGATCCACCTGCATCTGCCTACCAAGGCTGGGATTAAAGATGTGCACCACCGCATCTGGCTAAGTTTTTAATATATGTTCTTAAAAAGCCATTCTTAATTATTTTTTAATGTGTAACCGAGTATATCGCCTGCATGTGTGTAAGTGCACCCATGTCATGCAATGCCCTCTGAGATCAGAAGAGGGCATCAGATCCTGTGGAACTAGAGTTACAGATAGTTGTTAGCCATGACATGGGTACTAGGATTTGATTCTGGATCTTCTGCAAGAACAGCCAGCACTCTTAAGCACTGAGCCATCTCTCCAGCCATTAAAAAGCAGGGTTGTTGGGTTTTTTTACTTTTATTTTTCTTTTGTGTGTATGACTGTTTCTCTGCATCTGGGTAAGTATAGCCATGTCATACAGTGCCCACAAAGGCCATAAGAGGCATTGGATCCCCTGGATATGGGTATTGGGACAGTCATTAGCTGCCATGTAGGTGCTAAGAGCCAAACCCATGTTCTATGTGTTAAGAGCCAGCGCTCTTAACTACTGAGCCATCCCCCCCACCCTATGCCCTCATTTTAGATGACAACTTAGAGATACAACATCTTCCTGGTACTAGTTACTAAGCTAGGATGAGACTATGCTTCCCAGCTGTGGGGCAGTGCTCTCCACACATACCACTGCTACAAAGTAGCTGTGCTTACTGTTTCATCAGGCAGATTTTTAGGAAAGCCTCTCTCTCTCTCTCTCTCTCTCTCTCTCTCTCTCTCTCTCTCTGTCTCCCTCTCCCTCCCTCTCTCCCTCTCTCACACACACACTCTTACTTGCTCTCTCTTGCTCTCTCACTCACTCTCCGTGTGTGTGTGTGTGTGTGTGTACATATACATATGCTGTGGGATTATAGAGAGAAACTGTAGTTGACAGTCTATTTGGAACAAAAGACATTTAAAATGTGATGTGATAGCTGGCTGTAGTGGCAGATCTTTAGCCTGGGCTACATAAGGAATCCAAGCCAGCTGGGGCTACAGGGAAAAAAAAAAGAAAAGAAAAGAAAAAGAAAAAAATGTGGTGTGATAAATACTGTAGTAAACAGAGTACTTGTAATTTGAAATTGTAAGTTGGCAAGTGACTCGTTCTGGGATGTGGGGGCACCAGAGGACGCATCGATTGGTCTGTAGCAGTTAAGCAGCGAGGAAGTAGAATATTGCCTGAGAAGGGATTTATGTACAAGATTTCTGTCTTCCTTTCTTTTTTTTTAAATTTTATTTATTTTTTTGTGTGTATGAATGTACTGTCTGCATGTAGGTTTGTGCACCTGTGTCATGCAATGCAATGGAGGTCAGAAGAGGGTGTCGGATTCCCCCCGAACTGGAGTTCTCCTGGAATTGGAGTTTCAGACGGTTCTCAGCCGCCATGTGGGTGCTGGGGATCGAATCTGGGTCCTCTGCAAGAGCAGTCGGCGCTCTTAACCGCTACGCCATCTCTCCAGTCCCTGTCTTCCTTTCTAAAGTGCTGATTTTATCTTTAACTAGCCCCTGCCCCTTCCCCAGTTTTTGCTTTCTTTTTCTCTATATTCTGACACTGTCTTGACAGAAGTTCTCAAAACAATTTCCTATTGGTTCCCTTAGTACCAGTTTAATTTACCTCATGGAATTATGTTACAAAATGATGAACTTATACTACCAATAAAAGTATCTTTCTATATTGCAAGAATGTTGAAAATGTTCACAGCTGCTTTGGCAGGGGATATATTAGAAGAAAGATCCGGGCGTGGTGGCGCACGCCTTTAATCCTAGCACTTGGGAGGCAGAGGCAGGTGGATCTCTGAGTTAAAGGCCAGCCTGGTCTAAAGAGTGAACTCCAGCAGGCCAGCTGGGACTATAGGGAGACCCTGTCTCAAAAATACCAGCGAGAGAGAGAGAGAGAGAGAGAGAGAGAGAGAGAGAGAGAGAGAGAAACTGAGTTGGCTTTTAAAAGTGGTAGTGACTTTTAATTTTACTATAAAAACACTTTGCCTCAAGGCTTGCCTCTATGAATATTAGATCTTTTTAGAGTAGGGTTAAAGGGGGGCTAGAGAAATGTCTCAGCAATTGGGAGTAGGGTTAAAGCAATCACAGTAGTATTTACTGTAGTCTTAATATAGTTTCTAGAACCTCAGGAAAGTTTTCTTCTCTCAACCTTGGTTTTCTCAGAAATAAAATGAAAAACTAGCCTTCCTATATTCTAATAATAAACACACTGTGAAAGAAAGTAGGAAAAAGGTGACCTTCCCCCACCTGCCACGGATCCCTACCCCTAGAATGGGGTATAGTCCACACCTGGGTAACCCAGTGTGCAGTACATCAGCACCCTGGGCAGGGCTGAAGGGAGTGTATGGCTTCTACATCTTTCTTAAAGGACAAGGCAACTTACAGCTGTGCCCTTGGCCCTGCAGATGTGGAGAAAGTAAGTTCAAATTCAGTTGTTGGTCTTTAAGCAGATAGTAGAACTCTGGTAATTGTGCATTTCATCTATTAATAGTGTTTCAAAAGAGTAAGCTCCTTACAGTTCACTTGACCATTGGCAAGTAACAGTGATATCCACATAGAAGTACTGTTTGGAATAGAGACCCTTAGCAGTATGCATACCTTTTCCTTGGAAGGCTACTTTTTTTTTCGAGACAGGGTCTTTGGCTGGCCTGGAGCTCACAGAGATTCACCTGCCTCTGTCTCCTCAGTGCTGGGATTAAAGATGTGTACCACCACACCCAGCCAGGTTTACTATTTTTTAATTTTTATTTTATGTATACAATGTTTTGCCTGCATGTATGTATATATGTATGTATGTATGTATGTACAACACATGCATCCAATGCCAATAGAGGCCAGAAGAAGGCATCAGATCACCTGGAACTGGGCTTATATACAGTTGTTAGCCACCATGATATCCTGATCCTGGACACTGAATCTAGATCCTGTGCAAAACCAGCCAGTGCTCTCAATAGCTGCACCATCTCTCCAGCTCCAGTTTTTTTGTTTTTTTTTGGGGGGGGGTTGTATATTTGAGACGATGACATAATCTGTTTCAAATATACAAAAATTGGCCTATGTAGACCAGACTGGCTTCAGACTCACAGAGATCTGCCTGCCTCTTCTTCCCAAGTACTGGGATTAACAATGTGCACCAGCACACCTGGCCTTGTTCTTTTTATCAGATGTTGCATTTGATGACCATAGTCTTGTATCACTGAAGATAAGCCTCTCCTTACCTTAATTCTGACAGATTTTATGTTCTTTTTAGATGAAATACTGGTTTTCTATTAAACATTGCTAGAAACTGAAACCAAGAAAACAAGTCAGAGGGAGGAGAATTTCTCTGAGCAATTGAATAAAATGATTTCCTGGTGAGGCGTCTACACCAGAAGTTACATGGGAAAGAACACTATTCTCATCAGAATGTTGAGCTAATTTTTTTTAGGCAGATAAGAAAGAACATGTGGTTCCCAAACTACATTTACAGTGTCTAGATGATGAGATTAGTATATTTCAGCCAGTATTTCCACAACAACCCTTTCAGTGGGTCATCACCAGTTTAGTAGAGATGTCAGTGGTCATCACCAGTTTAGTAGAGGCGTCAGTAGTCATCACCAGTTTAGTAGAGATGTCAGTGGTCATCACCAGTTTAGTAGAGGCGTCAGTGGTCATCACCAGTTTAGTACAGGCATCAGTGGTCATCACCAGTTTAGTACAGGCGTCAGTGGTCATCACCAGTTTAGTAGAGGCGTCAGCGGTCATCACCAGTTTAGTAGAGGCGTCAGTGGTCATCACCAGTTTAGTAGAGGTGTCAGTGGTCATCACCAGTTCTCACTTCCTGTGTGTGTGGAGAAATTAGTGCTCTATCATGACAGCACATCACAGTTCAAAGCGCAGCCACTCAAATAGCTGTAAGATTTAGGCATGTTGCTTTAAATCTCTGAATCTTGATTTTTTAAAATATTTTATTCTTTTTATTTTATATGTAGTGTATTGCCTGAAGGTATGTAAGTACACCTGTGCCATGCAGTGCCCATGGAGGCCAGAAGAGAGCATTGGATCCCCTGAAACTGGAGTTAGCAGCCATGTGGGTGCTGGGAATCAAACCTGGGTCTTCTGCAAGAACAGCCAGTGCTCTTAACCACTGGGCCTTCTCTCCAGGCCACAGGAACTTAAAGATTTCTTAATTTGTAAAAATTAAGTGAAACAGCCGGGTGTGGTGGCGCACGCCTTTAATCCTAACACTTGGGAGGCAGAGGCAGGTGGATCTTTGTGAGTTCAAGGCCAGCCTGGTCTACAGAGTGAGTTCCAGGACAGCTGGGGCTACAGGGAGACCCTGTCTCAAAAAGACCAAAAAAAAAAAAAAAATTAAGTGAAACAGTAGATGAAAAGACAACTGTAACAATTAGTTTTCAATCCTTTACCAGAGTATTTAGTTACTTTCCTTTTTTTTTTTTTTTTTATTAACTTGTAATTTTTCAGTAAGTGTGTTATGACTGTTATTGTCTGCATGAAGTTTTGTGCATCCACGTGTCGTGCAATGCCGCGGGAGGTCAAAAGAGGGTGTACGGATTCCCCATGAACGGGGTTCTCCCTGGAATTGGAGTTTCAGAACGGTTCTCAGCCCACATGTGGGGTGCTGGGGATCGAACCGGGTTTTTCCTTTTTCTGTAAGAGCGTCGGCGCTCTTAACGCCTAGGCCATCTCTCCAGCGCTTATTACTTTTCTTGTTTGCTGTGACCTGAATGCCTTGAGTAGGAGTGGGGAGGAAGGAAGGAGAAGGGAGGGAGCGAGAGGGAGGGAGTAAGAGGGAAGGAAGGAGGGGAGAAGGAGCAAGGAAGGAAGGAGTAAGGGGAAGATTAGAGAAGGAAGAGGAGAGGAGAAGGGAAGGGAGGGAAGATGTGACGGATGATAGGAAGGAAGGTATCAGCGAAGGAACGACGGGATGGGAGGGAAGTACAGAGGAAGGGAAAAAGGGAAGGGAANGGAAGGGAAGGAAGGGAGGAATGGAAAGAAGGGAAGGAAGGGAAGGGAGGGAAGGAAGGGAAGGGAGGGAAGGAAGGGAAGGGAGGGAAGGGAGGGAAGGGGAGGAGGGAAGGAAGGAAAGAAGGGAGGAAGGGAAGGAAGGGAGGAAGGGAAGGAAGGGAAGAAGGGAAGGAAGGGAAGGAGGGAAGGAAGGGAGGAAGGGAAGGAAGGGAAAGAAGGGAAGGAAGGGAGGAATGGAGGGAGGAAGGGAAGGAAGGAAGGAAGGAAGGAAGGAAGGAAGGAAGGAAGGAAGGAAGGAAGGAAGGAAGGAAGGAAGGAAGGAAGGAAGGAAAGCTGGCTTTATTTTAGCTTACAGTGTTAGGGGCTACAGTCCATCAGGTTTGGAGAAGACGTAGTGGCAGAAGCATGAAGCAGCTGGTCAACTGAATCTGTAGTCAGGAAGCAGAGAGCATGCAGGAAGTGGGGCCTGGGTGTACAACCTCAAGGCTCCTACCTAGTCACCCACTTCTCCCACAAAGCTCTATTTCCTACAGTTTCCACACCTTCAAGACTTCTACCAGCTGGAGACTACGTGTTCAAACCCAGAAGCCTATGGAAGACATTTCATATGCAAACACCCATAGGTGCAGCTCATAACAGAACCTTTTCTTGGTATTTATAAGGTTGTCATTTTGAGCATTAGCAGTTATACTGACTTGTAATAAGTAATAATTTAACAAGAAAATAAAGAGGAATCAGCTTACTTGTCCCTACATCATAATCTTTTACATTCTCATTTCATTTTTAGATTTCTTTCCTTAGCATATATTCATTGCACAAACTGAGTTTCATTGAGACATTCTTACATACTTCTCTTTTCTTTTGCTTCCAAAGTTGTGACACATCTCACCACTGCCTCTTTTTCTTTCCCGGGGAGGGAAGGCTGGTTCAGCTCACACTTCCAGGCGACTTCCATCACTGAGGGTAGTTAAGGCAGGTACTTGAAGCTGGAACCTGGAGGCGCCACTGCCTCTTTTTAAAATGGTCACTTCCCTCCCTTATATCATTCATTGTGTTCTATAAGATAAATCAAGGGGGCTGGAGAGATGCCCTAGTGGTTAAGAGCACCGACTGCTCTTGCAGAGGACCCGGGCTCGATCCCCAGCACCCACATGGCGGCTGAGAACCGTCTTTAACTCCAGTTCCAGGGGAATCCGATACCTCCGCAGCATTGCACGACATAGGTGCACACACCTACATGCAGACAGTACACTCATACACATAAAAATAAATTTAAAAATTAAGAAAAAAGATAAATCAAGAAATCACAGCTTGTTACAATATTGTAAAATCAGAGTCTCTAGGGTCTGAATAAAACCCAAGTGTAAGAGGTGGGGGTGTAGCTCAGTCGGTAGACAGTCTGCCTGGCATGTGTAAACCCCGGGTCTAACCCCCAGCGTTGCATAAAGCCAGTGCTAATACCAAAGCTATGGAGATGGAGTCAGGGGTCAGAAGTTCAAGCTCTTCCTCAACTATGCAAATCAAGTCCAAAACAAGCCTGAGACCCTGCCCAAAAAAACAAGAGTGCAAAGACCTGTGTTTCCTTGGTCATGTATTTGGGAGATATTCAAATGTTAAATGAGCAACTAATTAAATGCCATTAATTTTGATGTCTCAGAATTCTTTTTTTGTTTTGATTCGTAACTATATTCGTAAAATATAAAGTTGCTAGAGGCTAAGAACCGTCTTTAACTCCAGTTCCAGGGGAATCCAACACCCTCTTCTGACCTCCACGGCATTGCACAACATGGGTGCACCAACCTACATACAGACAGTATACTCATACACATAAAAAATAATAAATTAATTTAAAATTTTTTTAAATATAAAATTGCTAGATAAAACACTTCAAGATAATCAAAAGGTTATAAAAAACATGCATTTAGCTAGGCGTGGTGGTGCATGCCTTTAATCCCAGCAGTTGGGAGGCAGATGCAGGTGGATCTCTGTGAGTTCAAGGCCAGCCTGGTCTACACAGTGAGTTCTAGGCCAGCTGGGGCTACAAGGAGACCCTGTCTCAAAAGGACAAAGCAAAGCAAACAACAACAAATGTTCATGCATGCCTGTGCTAAAAAGCAGTAGAAGCTTGCTGAAAAAAAATATGAAAACTGGAGGCTGGAGAGATGGCCTAGCCGTTAAGAGCGCCGACTGCTCTTGCAGAGGACCCGGGTTCGATCCCCAGCACCCACACGGTGGCTGAGAACCGTCTTTAACTCCAGTTCCAGGGGAATCCGACGCCCTCTTCTGACCTCCGCGGCATTGCATGACACAGGTGCACCAACCTACATGCAGACAGTACACTCATACACATAAAAAAATGAATAAATAAAAAAATATGAAAACTGAAGAATGAAGACTCCAGAAATGTATCATTCCTATTATTCTGTAGTGAATAAAAGAACCAGAAACCTGTATCATTAGGGATGTTAGTGAGCTAATTTTAAAATGTAGCTGACTGAACACAGAAATTACATTTTGTTTGAAGACCACTAGTTTTATTGTAAATAAAGCCATAATCCCTCAAAGAGCAAGCATAATAAAGGAAAGCAGATACTTTCTATTACCTAGAAGCAGACATTGATATTCACCTAAAAGCTAAAGCAGTGGGAAGAATGCTAGCAGAAAATTTGTGCCAGAGAACACCAAAACTTAAGAATTAGGGTTACCAGTATTCTCAGTAAAAGAGGGCACAAGGCAGGCTTGCTGACAATGCTTATAATCTACTCAGAAGGCTAAACGGAGATTTTGAGTTCAAAGACACCCTGAGCTATATTGGGAGACCCTGTCTGAAAAAAAAATAAAAGAAGGGGGGGGAGTAAAGTACCCATGGGGCTGAAAGAGTAGGCTTGGGAGCTAGATAGCTCAGAGTGCAGAATACTTTTGCAGAAGATCTGAATTCATTTCCTACCACCCATGTCAAGCAGCTCTCAACTGCCTAGGGGGTTCCAGCTCCAGGGGTTCCAACACCTCTGGTCTCTTTGAGTATCTGCATTCACAAGTGCACACACATGTGCACAGGAACGGGCATGGTGGCGCACGCCTTTCATCCTAGTACTTGGGAGGCAGAGGCAGGCGGATCTCTGTGAGTTCAAGGCCAGCCTGGTCTACAGAGTGAGTTCCAGGATAGCCAGAGCTACAGGGAGACCCTGTCTCAAAAAAAAAAAAAAAAGACAAAAAAAAATATATAAAAAAAAATAAGAATAGGGCATGGCAATGGTGGCACACGTCTTTAATTTCAGCATTTAGGAGACAGAGGCGGGCATATATCTCTATGAGTTGGAGGCCAGCATAGTCTGTATAGTGAGTTCCAGGACAACCAGAGCTACACAGTGAAACCCTGTCTCTCTCATTCATTCCTTCCTTCCTTCATTCATTCATTCATTCATAGATATAGACAGACAGATCAAAAGTAGGGTTGGTTTAAAGTCTAAATAAAAGACAGTTTAGATACCCTATGTGCCCAAGGTCTTGTTTGCCAAGTATTTGTCCCCAACCCTCAAAGAAGAGTTTGAACCAGTTATTCAGGACATTACAACACTAGCCAGTCATACAAAATATGGGATGAACCATCTCTCAAAACTGTGACACTAGACTTCTGTGAACCTCTGCACCTGCATCATGTTATACAATATAGAATCCTGTTCTGTATAATGAAACTAACTGGCCCAAGAGAACAGACCTATTAATATTGATAGTTGGGATCCCCCAGAAGAAAAAACTGGGTCTCTGAATAATAACCTAAGTTGAAGCCTGTCACACAGATCTAGTTATGTAACTTGTGATTGGATCTAGACTATAATACACTGGTAGGTGCATTTGACTATAAATCTTTAATATGACAAATAACTCAAGATTACCATATTTAAAGCATGAGTCCAACCTGAAATACAGAGTAAGGACTCAAAGGAAACAGAGGTTATGCATAGGGGAAAGAAAATCCCCTTCAAAACTTGCAACTTCAAGGGGCTGTTAGGAGTACTGGCTACTACTCTTGGAGAGGACCCGGGTTTGCTACTCAGTACCCACATGGTATCTAACAACTTAACTTAGCAGTTAGGAGTACTGGCTGCTCTTGTAGAGGACCCGGGTTTGGTGCTCAGCACCCACATGGTATCTAACAACTTAACTTAGCAGTTAGGAGTACTGGCTGCTCTTGTAGAGGACCCGGGTTTGGTACTCAGACCCACATGTTATCTAACAGCTGTTCTGTACTCCAATTCCAGGTGATCTAACCTCCTCTTCTGACCTCCAGGGGCATTGCACGACATGGTGTACTTACATACATGCAGCCAATACACCCATATACATAAAATAAAAACAATAAATGAAACACCTTTTTTTAAAAACATGTAATTTCAGAAGGATGAAGAGTTTCTGTATGAAATTTAAAAATATAAAACATACATGAAGCCAGAATGAGCTCTTAAAATTAAATATACAATTAATTAAATTAAAACCTTCATTGAGGGACTAGGGAGGTGACACAGTCAGTAAAGCATTCCTCACAAGTGTGAAGAACTGAGTTTAAGTCCCCAGGACCCACATGAAAAGCCCAGTGCTGAGGATGGACCCGTAGTCTACCAGGTGCAAGATGGAAGGGAGCCCTGGAGGCTCCGAACCAGACAGCCTGACCTACAGGCAAAAGTTCCAGGCCACTGAGAGATCCTGTCTCAAGTGAAAAGTCAACCGTGCCCGAGGGCCAACAAAACGTGGTTCTGCACGCTGGGAAAGAACTTTTTGCCAGTTTGTAATAAATGCAAGGTCCGCCGGGCGCGGTGGCCGCGCCTTGAGTCCTAGCACGGGGAGGCAGAGGCAGGCGGACCTCTGTGAGCTCAAGGCCAGCCCGGTCTACAGAGCGAGTTCCAGGACAGCTGGGCTACAGGGAGACCCTGTCTCAAAAAGACAAAAAATAAAATAAAATAGAATAAATGCAAGCTTTATCCTAATAGAGAAATTTAGATTCTGTATTTTTAAAAATCACTCTCATGACGCATATTGGAAACAACAACAACAACAGAAAGGACTGCATCGAAGAACTGACTGAAACAGTGAACTTCTGCTCAAAACAGTCAACATTCCACATGCAGAATACTGAGAAAGACTGAGGAAGAGATGAGAAGCATGTTTGGCAGAAGGCATGAGCTCTGGTGGGGTGGGGAATGGGAGGAACACGGGTCTAGATTTGATTAATTTATTTATTTATTAAAAAATCACTCATAAGAAATGTCATGAGTTCATATTAATTTTTAATATTTTATTTTTTGTGCATGAGTGTTATTGCCTGCATGTATGTAAGTGTTAGCTGTGTCATGCAATGGCCACAGAGGTCAGAAGAGGGTGTCAGATCCCTGGAACTGGAGTTACAGATAGTTGTTAGCTGCCATGTGGGTGCTGGGAACCTGGGTTCTCTGTAAGAGCATCCAGTGCTCTTAACCTCTGAGCCAACCCTCCAGCCCCCATATAAAATTTTAATAAAGTTTTCTTAGTACTAGTTCTATGCCTAGGCATGTGCTAAGCATTTTGTGTATTTTAGCTCATTTAAGCCCTCACAGGAACTTACAAGTATTGACATCCCTATTTTAAAAATGAAGAATTACAATTTAATGGGGGGCAGGGGGGACCTGCCCAAGGTCACTTTGTTTCTAAGGGCAAAACTAGGATCCAAGCTGATGACCTGACTTCAGAGCCAATGCTCAGCCATTTCATGTTGTCTTCAAGAGAATTTCAAAATCCATTGGTAATTCTAGAAATGTTCCAAATTATCTCTGTCCATTTTTGGTGGTTTTATTGAAGCACACTCACTTTTTTATCTCTAGATTTATGCTCCAGATGAAAATAATGCCATTTTGGGAAGAAATACAAATAAACAAGTCTTTGAAGGGTTGACAACTGGACTTCTCAAAGTCAGTGCTGTGGTTTTTGGCTGCCTGATTACCAATCGGCCAGATGGAAACAGCCGGCCAGCTACACCAAAAATATCAACACAGGAAATGAAAAACAAGTCCTCACAAGGTGATGCTTTTAACAGTCGAGTTCAGGACCTTATCAGGTAAAATCACTAAATTTCTTACAACTTTTTTTTCTTAAAAGCATTAAAACAATATAAACTTTAAGACCCACAGTTTGCCAATGGTTCCAGTAACACTGTCTGTAAATTATTGGTATAATATATAACATATTTTATAGAAAAAAAAGGAAAATCCTGTTAATGAACATGAGGCTCAGGTGCCCTTGATGGTTAGATGTGTGATTTTAGGGAATGCAGTCTCAGCTTCCTTGACATAACCCTTTCCAACTCAAGGAATGTCTAAGCATCCTCTTCAGTTGTAAATGTAGTTCAGACTTAGAAACAATTTACCGCTTCTCGAGCACTTATTCCAGCTAGGATATTGTAGTCTTTGCAGCCCTGAAAGTATAGGGTTTCTAATTTAGACTCAATGAGGAAATTGCTCAGGAAGGTTAAGTGCTTTGACCAAGGTTATAATAATAGGTAAGTTAAAAGTAGGCGCTAGAGTTGAGACTGGAACTCACATCTAGTTGGACTCCCAACATCTGTACACTTTTCTCTGCACAAATGTGGCAATTTCTGACACCTGTTCAGGGTCAGCCCTGCTTCCTTCAAAGGTCTCCTTTGCTCCAGGGAAATATACTCCTACTTTAGCATCTGAACCTTTTCCCTTGTGGATCAAGAATTAGGTAGAACATTGAATTTCCCAGGAGGTTCCATCTGGTGTTAATCAGTCACTACTCCACCAGTCAGCACCTCCTCTGCGGTCTGCACTGATCTCTGGCTCCCCAAATTTATGCAATTTGTTGCTCTCTGAAACTATGGTCAGTTAATAGAGAAAGAGAATGCCCTCCTCTGTGTTTGTTTATTTCACAGTTCATAAATTTCCTCTGGCTTCTTATGCTGCTTTCTTGGGAACTATTGTTTCAGTGTCCTCTTTACTCTTGATTACTTGGTTCACTTATCCCTTCCATCTGCCTGCACTCCTTACCCAAGCATATTTATTACTAGAGAGCAGCCAGGCCCTTTGGGTCCACAACCATTTATCTTAGAGCACTTGACTTTTACCCTCCCTGCCCTTTCAGTTGCTGGATCCCATTCAATTTCCTCAGGTCCTTTCAGCATTGTGTGTAGAACGAAGCCCTTAGGCTGACGAATGCCATTGTGTCCCAGCACCCTTCCTTATGCTATCTTATGGTGCTGCAGCCCTGCATTCCTGTCAGGCAGACGGTTTAGCTACAGGCCTTGGCTGTGATGAGGTGGAAGACCCAGCCTAACGCTTTAGTACAATTCTAGCAGGCCTTCTAGCAGAAAATGCATATATTTTCTCGTATAATATAAGGTACTGTGGAAAAGCAGCGGTGCTTTTCTCCCAAACCAAATAATTTTGTGACTTTAAAAAGATGACTGACAAGCATAGTACTTCACAACAAACCCATGTCAGACTTTCTCTGATTTGAACCACTTTTACTGAATATTATTTTCTTCCAGATAATGTATTATATTGTATTGATGATACCTGTGAGTAGAACTAGTCTCAGATCACCTCTGTCTGTTTTGGTGGTGTTATTGAAACATACTCTGCCTGGTGTAGCAGCACAGCAGTCAGTCCACTTCCATAGTTGTTTCCTCACCTTTCCAAGGTGAACTGACAAGAAATCTTATGCACCGTGCTACTGCATGGCAGCATTAGCAGTTGAGAGGAAAGGCTGCAGGCCCAGCCTAGAGTTGTTCTCTGGCTTATACCCTGAGGTAAACTAGAGCAGAGCTTGCGCAGGCAAGTAA
The DNA here is from genome assembly GCA_009823505.1 of Rhizomys pruinosus. Classification (NCBI taxonomy): domain Eukaryota; kingdom Metazoa; phylum Chordata; class Mammalia; order Rodentia; family Spalacidae; genus Rhizomys; species Rhizomys pruinosus. The sequence goes on from VZQC01004516.1 coordinate 264,889, forward strand.
GCGTCTGTGCAGGTTAAGTGTGCTATTACTTTTTATAAAATTCAGCAACATACACAATAATAGAATTCTAGATACCTATGTTCCAACAGTGGGTAACTGATCACACTTTTCTGTATTTGTCTCATTTGGTTTTATTTTCCTTACTGTTAACAAAACAGATGTTCCAGCTAAACTGCCTCCCATTCTCCATCCCTTAGTCACTGTGCTAGACTTGATGCACATCATTCCCATGCTGTTTTATGTGTCTGTGTGAGCATGTGTGTATATCCATGTATAGATCCAAGTAGAACATCCAAACAAGATGTTCTACTTAGTATTTTTTGTTTTCTTAACATTTACATAAATGCTGATAGTATTTTGCCAATTACTATTTTACTACAATTAAATTTTAACATGTTTTAATATTTTTCAGATTTATATTGATTAATGTAAACCTAGTTAATTCATTTTGCCTGTTCTGCAATTCTCTTCTAGAACTAAATTCTTAATTTCTTTATCCATTTTCCACATTAAGAAAAGTATTTCTTCCAGTTAGTATTTAGTATTATAGCATATATCTTTGTGGACATCTTTTATGTTTATATTTGTTCCTCAAGGTTATATACTTAAAGGAGAAATTTGTGAATGACATGACAATGAATATTGAACTTCACCAGCAAACACCACACTGTTCTCTCTAGTAATTGTTTGGTTTTTATTGTTGTTGATGAGGATGATTGGGGGTTTTGTTTGTTTGTTTGTTATTGTTTGTTTTGTGGGGGGGTGCCATCTCCCTAGTTACAAACCTGCCTGAAAGTAATGATGTGAACCAGGATGGTCTTAATCTTACAGAGATCCACCTGCCTCTGCCTCCCAAGGGCTGAGATTAAGGCACATGCCACCACACCCAGCATCTCCATAGTAATTATATAATTTTTCTGTTTCTGTCACTAAAACTAGGAGTTCCCATTTTTCCTATATCCTTGCCAATGCTGTTGTCAATCTGATAGCTGTGAAACGGCATTTGACTGTTGCCTTCACTTACAGTGCACATATCATTAGTGACTTGGAACCTTGTGCATCACCTATTGTATCAGTCAAAATTTAGTTGTAGAAAACAGAAACGACTGTAGCAAATTTAAACCACAAGAATTTAATATAGGAAATTCCCCAGGAATTCTAATAACAATATAAAACTCTAGGACTATTATACTTATCAGCATCAAGAGCTACTAATTTTTTTAAAATCAAGAATTGTGCAGAACCAGGGCCCTGAGGATGGTTGAGTGAGTAAAAGCACTTGCTGTGAAAGCAAGAGGACCTAAGTTCAAAACCCCAGCCCCCATGTAAAAGCTGGGCATGGCCATGCCTGTGTGTATCCCTAGCATTAGGGGATGGGAATAGGTGGATCCTGGGAGCTTTCTGACTGGTGGTGTGCTTCAGACACTTACTGAGAGAGCCTGTCTCTAAAAAATAAGCCCGATGTGGTGGCAAACACCAGCACCCAGGAGGCAGAGGCAGGTGGATCTTTGTGAGTTCAAGGCCAGCCTGCTCTACACATGAGTTCTAGCTGGGGCTACAGAGAGACCCTGTCTCAAAAAGACCCCCCAAAAAATGGAGATACGGAACAATTGAGAAAACACCTGACATCCACCCTTGGCCTCCACATGCATAATTATGTGTATGTGCACCACACACACATGCACACATGAACATGTACACACATTTTTTTTTTACTCTCTGCATGTAGGTTTGTGCACTCGTGTCATGCAATGCCTCGGAGGTCAGAAGACGGTGTCGGATTCCCCTGGACCTGGAGTTAAAGACAGTTCTCAGCCACCATGTGGGTGCTGGGGATTGAACCCGGGTCCTCTGCAAGAGCAGTTGGTGCTCTTAACCGTTAGGCCATCTCTCCAGCCCCATGAAACATTTTTAAGAGACTTGGAAGGGGTAAGGATTTTTGGATAAGACTCCAAAGGTACAGGCAACAAATCCAAAATAGACAAGTGGTAGCCAGGCATGGTAGCACATGCCTTTGATACCAGCACTACAGATGCAGACTCAGGCCAGGCGGATTTCTCTGAGTTCAAGGCTGTCCTGGTTCAGGTCATCTGGGGCTACAAGGAGACCCTGTCCCAAATAGCCCCTCCCCTCCCCCCCAAAAAAGAGAAATGGAAGCACATATGCCCAGCAAAGGTAAAAACCCAGTGAAGAGATACCATACAGAATGGGAGAAGCCAGATGCGATACATACATCTGTAGTCCTGGCACATGGGAGGCTGAGGCGAGAGGATCACAAGTTCAAAACCAGCTAGCTGTATAGTGAGACCCATTTTCAACAGAACAAAACACCAGGTCTAGAAAATAGAGGAAAGTACACATCTACTTTGATACCAAGAATATATAAGGATCTCTACTTAATATCAAATTAGTGAGCTGGGCGTGGTGGCTCATGCCTTTAATCCTAGCACTTGGGAGGCAGAGGCAGGCAGATCTTTGTGAGTTCAAGGCCAGCCTGGTCTACAGAGTGAGTTCCAGGACAGCTGGGGCTAAAGGGAGACCCTGTCTCAAAAATACAAATAAATAAATAAATAAATAAATAAATAAAATTAGTAATCTTTTTTTTTTTTTTTGCAGTTCTTAGCCTCAGCCTTTAATGGCTGCACTGTCCCCACAGCCCAGTAATCTTTTTTTTAAGTAGACCTTTCTCAAGAGAAGACAGTATAAATGACCAGCAGGTATATACAAAAGTCTCATAATCACTAATCATCAGGAAAATGCAAATCAAAACCACAGTAAAATATCATCTCATTTCCATGAGAATGGATGTTATAAAAAAGGTGAAAATTGGGTGGGAAAGATGGCTCGGTGGCTAAGAACATGGGCTGCTCTTCCAGAGGACATAAAGTTTAGTTTCCAGCCGCTACATGGCAACTAACAACCATTCTTTTTTTTTTTTTCTTTTTTATTTTTTTTCTTTTCTTTAATTTTTTTTTTTTTTTTTTTTTTTTGTCTTTTCGAGACAGGGTCTCCCTGTAGTCTCAGCTGTCCTGGAACTCACTCTGTAGACCAGGCTGGCCTTGAACTCACAAAGATCCGCCTGCCTCTGCCTCCCAAGTGCTAGGATTAAAGGCGTGCGCCACCACACCCAACTCTAACAACCATTCTTAACTCCAATTCCAGGGGATTGAACGCCCTCTTCTAGCCTTCATGGGCATTACATGCACATGGTGCATTTGCATACATGCAAGCAGAACACTCATATACATAAAGTAAAACTAAATAAAATATTTTTTTTTTTGGTCTTTTCGAGACAGGGTCTCCCTGTAGCCCCAGCTGTCCTGGAACTCACTCTGTAGACCAGGCTGGCCTTGAACTCACAAAGATCCACCTGCCTCTGCCTCCCAAGTGCTAGGATTAAAGGCGTGCGCCACCATGCCCGGCTATAAAATATTTTTTTTTAAGATGAAGGTTAACTGCTGGCAAGGATGTGGTAAAAAGAAAACCCTTACCCAGTGTTGGTAGGAATGTAGAGGAATGTAACCACTGGAAAGCAGAATACAAGTTTCTTAAAAATTGACCTTGAAGGGCTGGAGAGATGGCTCAGGTGTTAAGAGCACCGGCTGCTGTTGCAGATGACCTAGGTTTGATTCCCAGCACCCACATGGTGGCTAACAACTCACCCTAACTAACCCTCCCTAACTCCAGTTTCACGGGACCTGATGCCCTCTTCTGGCATCCACAGGCATTGTATGCATATGGTACCCTTACATACAGGCAGGGAAAACATACATACACATAAAAATAAAAGTAAAATAAATCAAAAACATATTAATGAATATTGAAATAACTACATAACAAAGAAAACTATTATGTCATAAAGATATGGACATTTTTATTACAGCACTTCACAATAGCCAAGAAAGGGAAACAACCAAATGATTAATATAGAAATAAAATCACACACACACACACACACACACACACACACACACACACTATAGAGGTCATTATAAATTATTTCACTTACCATCAGACTCTTCAGACCAGGAAGAATGGTCAGAGAATAAATCTCATTTTTCTTGAAAGATAGTATCAAAATGACCAAAAGAGAATAGAGAAAAAGATGGCAGAAGCAGCTAATTATTCTGAACTGTATTGATACTTAAGATGCATCATTTAAACTCCCCTCATATTGAAGGGTCCAAGCCTGGGCATGTTAAGATTTACCATGGAATATGTCAATGCTACCATCTCATGCAGACTGAAACATGCCCTTCTCTCCCATGTCTAGCTATGTAGTCAACATGGGTCTGATTGACAGACTGCGTGGCTGCTTCCTGTCTGTGCAAGGCCCAGTAGATGAGAATCCCAAGATGGCCACATTTCTGCAGCATGCTGCAGGATTTCTACGTGGAATATGTGCACTGTGCCTTGTTGTCACTGGAAGGTAAGTCTCATGGATGGCACACCTGTAAAGTTTGCCACCTTTGGTTATTGCACTGGCATGTGGTAGTCACTTGGCCCTTTTATCCTTTGTCATCAGTTTTCCATGTATTGCAATTCTCCTTGGGAATGGTGTACACGCTCCTGCCAGAGTTTGTTTTTCTTACTAATGTCATAAACTTGGCTATCTAGAAACTTAAGTTAATCCAGTCCCTCTTCTACTGAAATCCAGAGGAGTCAAATGATTTTCCATTAGTCAACAAGTCAATGTCAAGATCTCCATCAAACAAAGCCAGATGGTCAGCAGGATACATCACAGCATTACCATGAGTATGTTGTCATTCACCTACTTTAATTAATCTTGATTTACTTGTTTTTTCTACTTCGTCTAAAGTATCAGAGGAAAGGAGCCATCCAACAACAGCTCACTGAAGCCACTCATAACTCATGGACATAGTTAAAGCAATGTGCCAGAGACACATCCTGATTTCCACCCTCTGAGGTGTCCTCAAAAACAATAGTTGTGGGGCTAGAAAGATGGTTCAGCATTAAGAGCAAATACTGCTCTTACAGAACACTTGTTGGGTTCTCAGCACCCATGTCAAGCAACTCACAACCTCTAACTCTATATCCAGGGGATCTAATCCTCTGGCCTCTGAAAGTTTCTGTGCTCCTGCGCACATACCCACATATAGACACAGACACACATGCATGCACATAACTAAAAATAATGCCGGCCATTGTGGCACACGCCTTTAATTTTAGCACTTGAGAGGCAGAGATAGGTAAATCTCTGTGAGACCAAGGCCAGCCTGGTCTACATAGTGAGTCAGGCCTGCTGGGATGACAGGGAGATCCTATCTCAGACAGACAGACAGACAGACAGACAGACAGACAGACAGATAATTTTTTTGGTTGTGAACTTGAGCCTTTAATGGTTGCCCCAGTTCTCCAGATCAAAACTAAGTGGTTTTTTTTTTTTTTTAAGTAGTTCCCGTAGCCGGGCGTGGTGGTGCACGCCTTTAATCCTAGCACTCAGGAGGCAGAGGCAGGTGGATCTTTGTGAGTTCAAGGCCAGCCTGGTCTACAGAGTGAGTTCCAGGACAGCTGGGGCTACAGGGAGACCCTGTCTCAAAAAGACAAATAAATAAATAAATAAATAAATAGATAAATAAATAAATAAATAAATAAATAAATAAATAAATAAAAAATAAAGTAGTTCCCAACCCAGTAACATGGCTCATCAAGTAAACACTGTGCAAGCCTGACAGCTTGTGTTCTATCCCAGAACCTAAGAACTCCTGGTGGAAGAAAAAAGCAAAGTCCCCCAAATTCCAACTTCCACCTCAGCACCATAGCACCCCACACACTTATCAAACACGCACAATAAACTAATTAGATAATAGTTTTCTAGAAAAGACAGGGAACTTGATAAGTGGTCTCTTCTCTCCAGGTAAGGGGAATTCTCAGCAGTGACTCGGTGTTTGCAGCAGTGTGAAAAGACTGCTGAAGCCCATGTAAATGCCCAGTAAAATCCTTTGCTTGCAGCTGAATTCTAGTATCATTTATTTATATTTTGAGTTTTCTATCACTGCCTATTTTAAAGGTTTGTCAAAAAGAAAACAAATATTTTAAACATGAAATGTACCTTTTTAAAGAAATCTGGCCTATCTCTATCTAGGGACACAGTTTTAAAGAAGTCTGACCTACCTGTATCAAGGTACACAGAATGCCAGTGCTGTGTGCACCATATTTTATGAGAAGGAATTTTCTTCTAAAATGAACATTTCTAGTGTGTTGCACAGAGGACCCCTAAGCTCTCCTATTTTCCCTCACTCTAACCCAACCCCTCACCACTGTCACATTTATAGGAAGATTAAAACTGAGATGTCAGGAAGCCAAATATGACCTGTGCTCAGTGTTGCAAGTTAGTTTCTTGCCATCTAAAAATGTAGAAAAGACCTGCCTTGGGGGGAGTAGAAGAGAACCTAAGAGGTGGTTATTTGCAAGCCTGAGACCAGAGTTAGATCAGGCAGGATAACCATACTGCAGAGGGGCTGGAAGCAGAAGCAGCTCTGTCTGGACATTGGAACCAACCTAGAGGCTACCACCCTGCCCAGCTAATTCCTCCCAAGTGGTGTGCTTTCATGCAAGAGACCCCTCCCTTCTGGCCCTGGCTTTTTTAAATCTGTAGTATGCAGTATTACAGACCTGCTAGCATGTCACGTCTACATCACCTGCTCTCTTCTTGAATTCAAGTTAATGCCACAAATGAATATATGAGTGTTGTGGTCTTCACCTTTTACACATATACAGATTCAGTCACTTGAAAAATCTAAAGCTCGACTGTAGTTTCATTTTGATAAGGAAAGCAACTGAGCCAAACTGGCTGGCACTGGGACCAAGATTTCTATCCTAGTACTTCTATCTATGCACTTGACCTATATTATTCAGAATGTGGGAGTATGCATTTTATGTGTTGACAGGGTTTTTTGTTACATATATGGAAAATAGAATTCTCTTCTTTCATGTACAATTGTGATCTTATTCCGAGACACTGAGCCATCTGCCCTATGCCACATGTTAAATTAGGTAATATGGGCTATACCCAGACTTTGGTACGGGGTTAGATTTATAAATGGATAGCTACAGAAGATGAGAATGTACACAGAAGAGGAAGGAAAACATTTCGAGAGGAGGTCAAGAAAGGATTCAATAGGCTGAATCTTAAAGGAGTCAGGACAAGTAGAAGGAAAATGCAGTTGGGAATATGTGCAGTGTACAATGTAGCAGATGCTGTAGGTGCCTTTGGTCCATCTGACAGCCCTGTCTCCACCTGAGGATGTTCTCTGGACATGGTGCTGCTTATTAGAGGGCAAGAGAGGAAGCACTCCAGGAGTGACCCTGGAACCGTAAATTGGTAGACAGTGCACCAGCTTTCCTATCCCTCAGTGGTATAATTCTGAGGTATATTTTCTACAGGCTCTCAGAGGGTCCCCAGTAGTAACCTGTTCATTGAAACATGCTTGTTAGCTGGGCATGGTGGTACACAACTTTAATTCCAGCACTCAGGAGGCAGAGGATCTCTATGTTCCAGGGGACCTAAGGCCATCTGACCTCTGTGGGCATCGCACAACATGAGTACACTAACACTCATGCAGACAATATGCTCATACACATAAAATAATTATAAATAAAACTTTTTTTTGGTCTTTTTGAGACAGGGTCTTCCTGTAGTTCTGGCTGTCCTGAAACTCACTCTGTAGACCAGATCTGCCTGCCTGTGCCTCCCAAGTGCTAGGATTAAAGGTGTGAACCATGGCGCCCCACTATAAAACTTTTTTAAAGCTTTTTTTTTAAATTTCTTTATTGTTTTGAAACAGGGCCTCCTTATAGCCCCAGCTGGCCTGGAACTCATTGTGTAAACCAGGCTGCCTAAATCTCATAGAGATGTGCTTGCCTCTGGATTAAAGGCATGTGCCACCATATCTAGCTTGGTTTTTAATAATTCTTAATCAATTTTCCCCAATATAATTTCATTCTCCAACCTTGATTGCTTAGCATATTTCTTTCACCCGGACCTGATACAAAAGCAAATTATTCTGGAAGGTAGAAATATGTCCAGGTGGTTTTCTGATATAATTTACTTAGGAAATTCTCAAAGTATTAGTGTAAACTGCTACTCTTAAAAAAGTTAAAAAAAAAAAAAAAAGACCCCTGATTCCCCTTCCTTTCCTCCTGCAGTTTCCCAGCGTTTCCTGGGTACCACCAGGCTCGGACAGGGAGTTTTATCATACTCTTCATATTTGTGTCCATCTAGTATTTACAGATTATTTTGTACTGCTTCCCATGTTTTCATAGAAATTATTTTTCTGAACTATAAACTATGGTGATGTATTCCAGCATTTTGTCCCATGCCTTAAGAGTTTCTGTGCTAAGAAACTAAGAAGAAAGGCCTGTGGTTTTGCTTTATTATAATAATTCGCATAATGCTTGTTTCGGATAGCAGAGACCAGCCAGAGCCAGAATGTCGAGGAAGGCCTGTCCTTAAAGACCCTTCGTGAGCAGCCAGAATAAAGACATAGAGAACACAGAGGAGGCCTTAAAAGTTGCCTCTTGAACTGGCAGAGCTTGAGATAATTAAGCAGACTAATTGATAGCATAGGCTTTGAGTAAACACTCTGCTGTCTGCCATAGCCTGGCCTTTGTGACAGACATCACAGCAGGTCCACTTTTGCACTCCTGTGCTATTGTGCTTTTAATCTTCTAATTTCTGCCTAGGTGTTCTGAAAGACAATTTGGGTGTCAGAATGTGTGCTCTTAATCTATTCTGGAGAAAGCAGAAAAGCACTGGCCAGGACCTCTGCACCAGACTTGGTTTTGAACAATGAACTTGCATTTCTTTAAGTAAAAAGTGAAATTGTGATCCTTTGATAAAAGGATTGGTTTTAGTTTAGGATTACCACAGAATTTTAAAATGAGAGTTGTTCACAAATTATAATTCTTACTCACATAAGCAGTATTGAACCATTTATAATAGGATTTTCAGAAATGCTTGTTTTATTGGCCTTTATTGTCATTAATTTTCTATTCTTGGTAGGAAGAAAAGGATAGTTTTCAAACCTCTGAGCAACATCACTAATCCCAAATCAGCTGAGCTCAGAGTCCACTTTAAGGTGCTGACTCCTTAGCAGAAATAATAGGATCAGAAAAGTAACAAATGCTTATAAATTACAGTCAACGAGAGCTTTTAACTTAAGCTGTTGTCACTTACTGTGTTCCTAACCATGCTTGGCAAGATAGTGGGTCTGTAGTGAAATAAACAAATGTATTATAATTCTTTCAAGACTTTGAACTACACAGAGAGAGATGCTTATGATTCCTGGCTGAGTCTGATGGGTTGAAGAAGATTCCTAAATTTTAAAATATTTTTATAAAAAGGAAGTTTGTCATTACATGTATTTATTTTTTTTATTTCATATCCATGAACTGCAGTAACAAAATGTGTTGTAGCCAAAGTCTGGAGGGAGGCCTGTGTCATAAAAAGATAAGAATGATTTATAATTTAGCCCATTGATTATGTGGATATAAATGAGTGCTTCTCAAGTGTTTGAGGATGCTTCCAAACCATTTGTTCAAACAAAGATAAACTTTAATTCTGTCTCCTACCTATTCATTCATTCACTGAAACAAATATTTATGTAGCACATGCTCGATGCCAGGTCCCATGCTAGGCTGGGGAAAAAGCAGAAATAACTCAGGACTTGTATTGTGTCATCAAGGACCTGGTGAATGGGGAGAAAAACCAAATACCCATGGCCCACGACGATGATAATGAAGTTAAGAGTGTAGTATATAAAAGCACTTTGTGGGGTGCCTGGTGTGTGTAAATACTTCATAAATGTCGGCCACTGTCATCATCCTCATCAGCAGAGTGCAGATAAGATTAGTTATTTTGTAGAGTAGCAAAATTTAGCCTTGGCCCTAAAAAATGGAAAAGATAAGAACATTTAAAGTTGAGGAACAGGTAAACCAAGCAAATAGCATAAGGAAAGACATCAAAGAACAAAAACAAAAATATTAATACAGTACTTTAGCTGAACTTTGACATATACATGGTGGTGATTTAATGCCTCCCAGATCATTGCATGGTTCAAATGTAAAAAGATTTAAAAACAGTATGAAATGTTTTCTGAGATATGGTGGTGGCAATAGTGTTATTAATAGGCTTTGTGTTAGTTACTTTTCTATTGCTGTGACAAAACACCATGACAAGAGTAACTTATAGACAGAAAAGTTTATTTGGCTTGTGGTTGCAGATACATGAGTCCATCCTGGCAGGGGATGCATGGCCACGGAGGTTGTTGGAACAGAAAGCTGAGTCCTCACATCCTCAAGCAAGCATAAGAAGCAGAGAGAGAAACTGGAAATGGGGCAAGACAATGAACTCTAGGAAAGTCACAAACAGCACCCCCAACTGGGGACATTGTTCAAACACTTGGAGCCTGTGGGGGAAGGAAACTCCTCATTCAAAGCATCACAGCCTTTGAGCAGGGACGTGACCTGCTAAGAACAAAATTTTCAGAATATTGATCAAGTATCATTTGAAGAATGTGTTGTAAAAAATGTAGAAAGTTGAAGCATCCCTTATCAGCATCTGGGGGAAAAGACAAAAGGGATAGAAAGTAGAACATTTTGAGAAAAATGGTCCCAGGACTGTCTTTCTGTAGGTGGTCTTACTGACAGCTGAGCACCAGGCTCCAGCCCTTATCACTGTTCATTTCTCCTCATACCCCAGACATACTGCCGTGTTCTGTTGACTGCTCTTCCATTGAGGTTTGATCTTGTCAGTGACTCTGCTAGTTTGTATTTGAGTATGTCCAATGGCATACTTACTAAAGAGCCTGTTCTGCCACTGATGGGATGTGTGTGTGTGTGTGCGTGTGTGTGTGTGCGTGTGTGTGTGTGTGTGTGTGTGCACATCACACATGTAGAGGTCAGAAGATAGCTTCCTTCCACCGTGTTGGTCTTGGGGTTTGAACTCAGGTCAACGGGTTTGGCAGTGACTGCCTTTATAGCTGAACCATCTCACTGCCCCTGGGTTTTGATGCTTAAAATGTGTCCTTACACCAAGCTGAAATCTCTCTACTGCTACTAATACTAGACACCCTTGTTCCTTACTGACATACAAACTAATCTAATCCTAAGTATTAGTTACTTTTCCATTGCTCTGGTAAAATGCCACAATCAGTATTGGCTTATAGAAGAAAGGGTTTATTGGCTTATGGTTCCAGGGGGATAAGAGTTCATCATGGAAGGCTTCCTAGTCAGTTCCAGCTCTTTTGCTCCAAGTATTGTGTCCAAAGTGTGTCCTGTCTTCAGGCTCTGGGTGGCAGTCAAGGGCTGTGCCAATAGCCTGTGTTATTGAGGGGAGTCTCTTAGTCTACCTCGACCAACAACTTGAAAGGGAGATGTCTCCTGCCCAACACTGTTTTTTGTTGTATAGCCTTAAGCTATACACATATAATCATATATTTATTGTATGTGTATTTTTCATAGGACTTTGAACTAATCCCTTGCCCTCTGTTTTTCAATACCATCTGAGCCTTATTTTTCTCCCCCTCACTCCCCTGTATAACCCTCCCTACTCCTTCCCCACTTCCCCCTTACTAATACCTATCTGTCCCCCTCATTTTTGTCCCCATGGTTTATTTCCATTTTCCTGGCTCCTGTGATTACATCAGGATGTATACTCACAGTTTGGGACTTGGGAGCTAAGATCCACAGGTGAGAGACAATATATGCCACTTGTTTTTCTGAGTCTCTGTTACTTTGCTTAGTATAACTTTCTAGTTCCATCTATTTACCCTCAAATTTTGTGATTCATCTTTCTTTACTGCTGAGTAGAACTTCATTGTGTAAATGTACCACATTTTCATTATTCATTTAGCAGTTGAAGGACATTTTGATTGTTTCCATTTCTTAGCTATTGTGAAAAGATTAACAATGAACATGACTATGCAAGTATCTCTGTAGTAGATTGAGTCTGTTGGGTATATGCCAAGGAGTGGTAATGACCCAATCATATGGTTTATTTATTTTTAGTTTTTTTAAGAGTTCTCCATACTGATGTCCACAGTGGTTGCAGTGGTTGCAATAGTTTGCAATCACACCAACAACAGATGAAGGTTCAGCTTTCCCTGCATTCGTACCAACATATGGTACCATTTGTTCTCTTACTCTTAGTCATTCTGACTGGGGTTAAATCTTAAAGGTGGTTTTGATTTGCATTTCCCTAATTACTAATGATGTTGAACACTTTTAAGTTGTTTCTTAGCCATTGTTATTTCTTCTTTGCCAATTCTCTGTTCAGATCCATAGGACATGGCCATTTTTAAAATTGGTTCATTTTATTTTTATTTTTTACTTCTTTTTTTACTTCTTTGTGTATTCTGGTGAAAAGATTTTCTCTCACTTTGTCAGCTTCCTCTTCACACGATTGGTAGTTTCTTTTGCTGTAAAACCATACCATTTTTATGACCTACTTTTGGGAGTGAAACACTATCACCTCCACTGCAGTCAAGTAGTCCTGCTCAGCTTCAAGTGGGGGAGAAACAGACGTGGCTCCTTTGTGGGGAGCATAAAGATTCTAGAGGAACAAAAGGGGGCCAGGACTGTTGCCATGGAGCTTTTGTTTTCTTCCGTTTAAAAATTAGTAGTGCCACCTACTAAAAGCGTGGTGGCACACACCTTTAGTCCTAGCACTTGGGAGGCAGAGGCAGGCGAATCTTTGTGAGTTCAAGGCCAGCTTGGTCTACAGAGTGAGTTCCAGGACAGCTGGGGCTACAGGGAGACCCTGTCTTGAAAAGACCAAAAAAAAAAAAAATTAGTAGTGCCATTTTCCGCCAAAGAGATGATGTAACATGTTTCTTTTATAAGAAACAGTCGGGGGGCTGGAGAGATGGCCTAGCAGTTAGGAGCGCCGCCGACCGCTCTTGCAGAGGACCTGGGTTCGATCCCCAGCACCCACATGGCGGCCGAGAGCCGTCTGAAGCTCCAGTTCCAGGAGGGCTCCAGCTCCAGGGGAATCTGACACCCTCTTCTGACCTCCGCGGCATTGCACGACACGGGTGCACAGACTTGCATGCAGACAGTACATTCATACACATACAGAAATAAATAATAATAATAAAAATTAAAAAAAAAAAAAGAAACAGTCAGGCGTGGTGGCAAATGCCTTTAATCCCAGCACTCAAGAGGCAGAGTCAGGCATATCTCTGTGAGTTCAAGGCCAGCCTGGTCTACAGAGCGAGCTCCAGGACAGCTGGGGCTACAGGGAGACCCCATCTCAAAAAGACCAAAAAAATAAAAATAAAATATAAAATAAAATTATTAGTGCCATTTTTCAACTACCTCAAAGATGAGTGAGTTCCCAGCATCTCATTCCCAGCTGTCTTCTGTTTTCTGCAGCTTCTTATTTGCTGCTGTCACCCTATATCTTGGCGTCATCTCTGTTACCTCTGAATTCTTCTGTTGTCCAAAAGTTTGGACAAAAGGCTTGCTGCCATTGGGAGATAAGCACTGAACTGAATATGTGAGATTCAGGCAAGCGGAACTAAGAGAAGTTACAGTAGTTGAACAGCTTTTACACATCCTGGACTAAGTGCTCCATGTGGTTATACCTCCACCATTCCACAGTCCTGGTTTCAGGGTCCAGGGGTAATAACAGCCTCTACAGTGGTAAGGAGGAATGATTATCTGTATCCTTCATATCTGAAAAGTAAGAAGAAACAGAAACTTCTGAGCTGTGTCTGTACTCATGACTAGGCAGTGCTGGTTCATACTTCTGAAAGGTGTATCCCAGCTGGTGGGATATAAAGCCCTAGTTGTCTTATTGGTGAAGAAAGGAACAGTTCATTGGTACAGTTAACAAATTGAGTGCCTACTATGAAGTAGGCACTATGCTAGAGAAAGGAGACTAGCTGGTCCCTGATTCACAGGAACAAAGTTCAGGGGCAGTTTCCACTGGCTTGCATTACACAGCTGATAAGGAAAGGTGAGGCAGGATCCTCAGTACATGGGTAGGATCCTCAGTACATGAGCAGGCTCACCAGGCTTTGGGCAGCAACCTACGACCACGTCGCACTTGCAGATTAGTGCAGGCTGGAGTGTGAGGGCAGAATCTCAGAGGAGACACGTCGCGTGTGCTGAAAAGCACAGGCTGACGCATCAGTTCTATTTTCCCAGTTTTTCTTTTAACCTTTGGCAGCTTCTTCATGTTTTCTCGTCATCCACTCATGCTCACATGTAAGAATGGATTGATGCCCCTTCTCTCATATGCTGGACACCTTCTGTCACTCTTGACTTCTTGCCCAAGGTGCTCCTTTTATGTATATAACTATTTTCCCCTACCTTATATACATTTTATTTGAAACAAAAAGTAGGAAATTAGAACAAAAGCATGCCGAATAAATTATCTGAGTAAGTTTTTAAAAACAAAATAGGAAGAAAATAAATCAAGCCAGAGCAAATAGGGGTAAGGTATATAATAGGGGTAAGGTATATAATAGGGGTAAGGTATATAATAGGGGTAAGGTATACAATAGGGGTAAGGTATATAAATGATTCAGAACAAGCCACTGACAGACATTTCCTCTTGGAATTCCTGCTAGCCATTTCTACCAAGAATGTAAATTTATTGTGTCAGATCCTAAGCTCATTGGCTTTTACCCAAATAGGCTATTCCTCCTCTTCACTGCCTCACTCTTCTCAGGACTTCAGTCATCCAGTCTGCCTCAGAAATATGTGGTGGAACACACATGTTTTGTTGTTTTTGTTTGTGTGTGTGTGTGTGTGTTTGTTTTTTATCTTTTTGAGACAGGGTCTCCCTGTAGCCCCAGCTGTCCTAGAACTTACTATGTAGACCAGGCTGGCCTTGAACTCACAGAGATACTCCTGCCTCTGCCTCCCAGTGATGTAAAGACATGTGTCACCACACTTGGCCATTTTATACCTCTTACTTTATACTCTGCACTCTTCTATTTCCAGCTCACTAGTTCTCTTGACCAGCATATATAGTTTATGTTTTAAATCATAAGATTTTTCCCCAGGAAAAAAACTAAATATTCTAACAGCTTACATTTAGACACATAGTATCAGGCTAGAAACAAGATCTCGGAAAAATAGCCTTTTATTGTCTTAGCCAATAAGTACCAAGTATACCATTGACCCACGCCAGGACCCCATTGAGCCTACAGTTAGCACAGGAAGAAAAGCTGCTGTCCTCTCATGGCTTCTTCATAAGGTAAGGCCATCATTCCTTTGGCACATATTTTCTCATGATTATAATTTGTTGTGCAGAAGGCATTTGTCAAGATACTGGAGATCCACTGATGTATAAGATCTTCACAGCTCTTGTGAAGTTTATTGGAACAGGGGAAATAATAAACAGTAATTTTAGCTAGTGATATGTGACATGAGAAAATAAAACACATCGATATGGCAGACTGACATGTCAGAGGCATCTAGACAGGGACGGTCAGAGGAGACTTCTCTGGGTGATGGCATTGCAGCTTAGAAGGGACAGCCATGAAAAATCCAAGGGAAGAGTGTTCTGTTTGAAAGAATGGCATGGCAAGACCCCTTGAGTAGCTGTGTTCCAGCAACATAACTGGTGGGTGCTGATTTGATGAGCAAGAAAGTGATAGGGGATGAAGTAGAGACCAGGAAATGAGGACTCCTGAGGACAGAAAGTGATAGGAGATGAAGTAGAGACCAGGAAGTGAGGACTCGTGAGGACAGAAAGCGATAGGGGATGAAGTAGAGACCAGGAAGTGAGGACTCCTGAGGACAGAAAGCGATAGGGGATGAAGTAGAGACCAGGAAGTGAGGACTCCTGAGGACAGAAAGCGATAGGGGATGAAGTAGAGACCAGGAAGTGAGGACTCCTGAGGACAGAAAGCGATAGGGGATGAAGTAGAGACCAGGAAGTGAGGACTCCTGAGGACAGAAAGCGATAGGGGATGAAGTAGAGACCAGGAAGTGAGGACTCCTGAGGACAGAAAGCGATAGGGGATGAAGTAGAGACCAGGAAGTGAGGACTCCTGAGGACAGAAAGCGATAGGGGATGAAGTAGAGACCAGGAAGTGAGGACTCCTGAGGACAGAAAGCGATAGGGGATGAAGTAGAGACCAGGAAGTGAGGACTCCTGAGGACAGAAAGCGATAGGGGATGAAGTAGAGACCAGGAAGTGAGGACTCCTGAGGACAGAAAGCGATAGGGGATGAAGTAGAGACCAGGAAGTGAGGACTCCTGAGGACAGAAAGCGATAGGGGATGAAGTAGAGACCAGGAAGTGAGGACTCCTGAGGACAGAAAGCGATAGGGGATGAAGTAGAGACCAGGAAGTGAGGACTCCTGAGGACAGAAAGCGATAGGGGATGAAGTAGAGACCAGGAAGTGAGGACTCCTGAGGACAGAAAGCGATAGGGGATGAAGTAGAGACCAGGAAGTGAGGACTCCTGAGGACAGAAAGCGATAGGGGATGAAGTAGAGACCAGGAAGTGAGGACTCCTGAGGACAGAAAGCCATAGGGGATGAAGTAGAGACCAGGAAGTGAGGACTCCTGAGGACAGAAAGTGATAGGGGATGAAGTAAAGACCAGGAAGTGAGGACATAAAGTGATAGGGGATGAAGTTGAGACCAGGAAGTGAGGACTCCTGAGGACAGAAAGTGATAGGGGATGAAGTAGAGACCAGGAAGTGAGGACTCCTGAGGACAGAAAGTGATAGGGGATGAAGTAGAGACCAGGAAGTGAGGACTCCTGAGGACAGAAAGTAGACGTTTGGATGAGAAACAGTTTGGAGGAAAGTAATGTAAATTCATGAGTGGAAGCCAGGAAGATCTGTTAGAAGTGTGCTATGGTCATCATAGAGCCCCAGATTATTCATCAGCCTTTAACTGACAAGACAGCAAGGCCTATTCCTGAGCCCTTGCATTCAACTGGAAGTGAGAAAGACAAGAAAGGTCTAGATTATCAATTAGACTAGCCAAAGCCTATACATCAGCTCAGCCTGTTTGTTGTTTTCAGTGTGAAACAGCAAAAACTAGGGAGGTCAGATTTTTGCCACTGCAAGGCATTGCTGAGCTGCAGGCCTGTCTTACACTTCCCAAATCTAGGAGCAGGTCCTATTGTTGGTTACTCAGACCTGCCTTTTTACCTTAGAGACTTCTCCTTGCCCTTCCCAGTCACCTCCAGTTTCCCAGGACTTTACTGAGCCTGATGCTCTCCCCCATTTCCTAGACCTTGGTCAGGGCCCTAGATGTCACCTTAGTAACATGGCCTGTAACTTCCGTGTCCACTGCTGTCTTCTTGGTCTTACCCTTTATTCAACCTCTTCTAGGTTATAATCCTAAACAACTGTTTTCATCCTCTATCGTGGGTCTCAGAAAAGTTCCCTTCTTAGAAGTCCCTCTGAGTTAGTCTGAAATTTTTAGTCTGGGACTTTGGGCATTTTCCTGGGTGAGCTGCTCCTCATGTGATCGTCTCATCTTTTACTTGTCCTGAACATGTCATGTTTACTCTTGGCTTCAGGCTCTGGAATTTGCTGCTCCTCTACCTCAGGCACCTTCCCCAGATTCTACTTAGCTTACCTGCTATAGAATTCAGTTTAAGTGATACCTTATAATTTCCACATAAAACATCACACACACACACACACACACACACACACACACACACACACACACCCCTACTATTTGATTTTCTAGCCATGTCTTCTCCTGTTTCTGCATAACTACACCTGACATACTGCATGTTACATATATTTACTAGCTCATTTCTGCCTTCCTGCACTAAAATGTTAATTCCAATGCCTGGGATAGTCCTTGATCAAAGTATTTGCTAAGTGAATGAATCATGAATGTATAGGCCCACTGTGATAGGCAGAATAATGCCTCTCCAAAGAGATCTGTGTCCTAATCCCCAGAACCCATGACTATTACAGCAAAAGGACTTTGCAGATGTAACTATGAATCCTGAAGTGATATTAACCTAGATCATATAAGTTGACCCAAGTAGTCACAAGGGTTTTTTTAAGTAAAATAATGGAAAATAATATCAGAGAGACGGAAGGGTGTTGTATGTGCCAGCCTTGGGGAACAGGGGAGTGCAGGGGTTCTAGGAGCTGAGAAAGGCAAGGAAATACTAAGAGTGTCTTCAAGAGTAGTATGCAGAATTTCAGATCGGATTTTACATCATCCATGTATTTTTTAAATTTTACTTAATTTTCATTTATGTGTATATATGTACACACCTGTTGTCTGCATGTGCATCATGTGCATGCAGTGCCATGGAGGCTAGAAGATGGTGTCAGAATCCCTGGAACTGGAGGTACAGGTGGTTATAAGCTGCCTGATGTCGGGGCTGGGAACTGA
Source organism: Rhizomys pruinosus (assembly GCA_009823505.1). Classification (NCBI taxonomy): domain Eukaryota; kingdom Metazoa; phylum Chordata; class Mammalia; order Rodentia; family Spalacidae; genus Rhizomys; species Rhizomys pruinosus. The sequence continues at coordinate 283,248 of VZQC01004516.1, forward strand.
ATCTTGGTCCTCTGCAAGAGCAGCAAGGACTGTAACCACAAACCCTTCTTTCCAGCCCCTTCCATGTATTTTCTTTTTACTTTTATTGATGCTTTGTGTATTTCATACATCATTTTCCAATTCAGTTCAGGCATATTTCCCTTTCCCTTGCCCCCACCCCACCCCACCCCATCTCAGACCATGCATTCTGCCATAACTGTCCTGCATCTTTCTCTCAGTTTTTTTTTCATTTTTTTAATAATAAGTGATAATTTATGAGTACAAGCATCCTTCATGTAAAACCAATTTGCAAGCAGTTGTGCCCAAACCCACACAGCCCATGGGTCCCACCATCCAGTGGGGGGGGGGGGCGGCTTGTATGTTTAATCAAGTTGATCAAATGAGTGTCCAGACTATATTACTGTAGTTTCACCATTCACCCCAATCGCAGCCCTTACATTCTACCACACCCGCTCTTCCGCAGATTGTTCCCTAGGCTTAGAAAAGGGGCACAGGTGGCTGAGAAGCAGAATAGTCTACTTTCTCTGGAGCTGTTGTCTTGGACTCTGGTCAATTCTGGCTGTTTCCTTTCATGGGCTGACAGTTTGTCTAGGAATAACCTTTCAATCCTACTAATGAAGCACAAGCAATTAGATATATAGGTATTTAAATAGTACTAATTGTTATGGTAGGTTACTTTGGTATAGACACAGATGTTTGTATGGTATGTTAATCCATGAATTACATTTTTTTTCTGTTAAATATGACAGGGTCTTACTGTGGCTTATAACATCTCCTACCATTAGAGGATAAAGAAAATTTTAAAACTCATGCTCAATATGAATAAAGCCCTTTACTTTTTTATTATAAACACTTAAAGTGACTATAACTGACAGTTAAGACCCAACAGGAGCTAGTAACCTGTTCATGGGCAAATTATCTGTACTTTGAGCTCAGGCTAAATCAAAAGTAAACATTAACATTAAGCCAGTGAGATGGCAGGTAAAGGTGCTCACCACCAAGCCTGACAACCTGAGCTTGATCCCTGGGACACACATGGTAGAGAGAGAGATCTGAGACCCACAAATTTTCCTCCAGCCTCCACATGTATGCACATGTATGCACACATACACACAAATTAAATAAATAATAAATAAATAAACAAAATGAAAAAAATTTAAAGTCAACATTGGCCAAAATCCTTTCAGGTCTGTATTAGTCTCTTGGAAGCAAAGAGCCAAACACAAGCCTCCCTGGGCCCTTTATATCCCATGAGCTCCCTTTACGAGGAATATTCTTTTCCTTAAGGCAAATATTAAATGGATTTTTCACCCTTTTCATATCTGAGTTCTTAAATACTTAGTTGGTTTCCCTCAGTCAACACTGTTATTTCCTTAGAATTTTTGCAAAAGACTGAGGCTGTGTTGTTTTATAATCTGTCAGATTCAGGTTCATGACTTCTTAAACACAAGAGAAAAGCTTCTGCGATGGCCTTCTGTTGTTTTATACAATTTTTTTTTTCATTTACTCTTTGGAAGAGGAAATAGCAGATTCATGTCATTTAACAATTTCTCAGGAAGATTCATATAGTATTTTTACTTGGATGGACCTATATTCCTGAATATCTGTATTCGAATATGCTAATAATATCTTGAAAAGCAGCAGGTACAGTAAGGAGAAGTCAGCATTCTGAGTCTTGGAGCAGTAAATTCTGGTCACTAGCAGCGGTGTCACTTATCCTCACAAGTCTGGAAGCCTATCAGAAATTAACATCTTCTGAGCTGTCTGGTTTGAAAAGGCGGGGTCGTTTTGTTTTGTTGTTTTGTTTTGTTTTGTTTTTTGATGGTACCTGGAGGAGGAAAAATAAGTTTTCTTTTTTTAATTTGTTTTATGTATATATATTACAAGATTATGTTACAAATCGAATATAGACTCATGTCCCCCTCCCAACCCCCACCCCACCAGATTCACCATTTCAGTCAGTTCTTTAATGATGCAGTCTTTTCCATTGTTGGTGTTGTTGTTGTTCTTTCCAATATGCATCACTCCCAACAAGAAATATTTACAACTGGGTTTTTGGAGCTAGCATCCACAGATGAAGGATACCATTCGTCATTTGTTTTTCTGGAACTGTGTTACTTCACTTAACATCTTCTAATTTCATCCATTTACCTGCAAAGTTCATGATGTTGTCTTTTGTTTACTGCTGCATAGAACTCCATTGTGCAGATGTACCACATTTTTCTCTATCCACTTGTGAGTTGAGGGGCATTTGGGTTGGTTCGAGCTTTTTATTGTGAACAGAGCTTCAATAAAAATAGCTGTGCATGTATCTCTGCAGTAAGATGAGTCTTGTGGGTACATACCCAGGAGTGGTATGACTGGGTCAGGTGGTAAGCTCATTTTGATTCTTCCAAGGGTTCTCCACACTGCTTTCCATAGTGGCTGTACAGGTTTACATTCCCACCAGCAATGGATGAGTGTTCCCCTTTCCCCACAACCTCTCCAGCACTTGGTATCATTTGTTTTCTTGATCCTAGCCAGTCTTATCGGAGTGAGATGATATCTTAAAGTGGTTTTAATTTGCATTTCCCTAANTACAAGTTTACATTCCCACCAGCAGTGGATGAGTGTTCCCCTTTCCCCACAACCTCTCCAGCACTTGGTATCATTTGTTTTCTTGATCCTAGCCAGTCTTATCGGAGTGAGATGATATCTTAAAGTGGTTTTAATTTGCATTTCCCTAATTATTAGCAATGTTGAACACTTTTTGAAAAGGCAGTTTTATATAGACATTGGTCTCTTTTTACAACTGATATAACTGTAGACACATTAATCACTTCTCATGCCTGTAGTTAGGGTCTGACCCCTAATTCTTTTTTTAATTTTATTTATTTTGTATGTGTATGAATGTACTGTCTGCATGTACGTCTGTACACCCATGTCATGCAATGCCGCGGAGGTCAGAAGAGGGTGTCAGATTCCCCTGGAACTAGAGTTAAAGATGGTTCTCAGCCACCATGTGGGTGCTGGGGATTGAACCCGTGACCCCTAATTCTTATTTTCACTAACAACTTTGTGAAAATGTCCAAATATGCCTTTAATCAAATAAATGGCCTTTCTTAAATTTGTGTTATTATTAAGTAACCTAAAACAAAGATGTCTCCTTCTGATGACACAACTGTATTATAGTGTGTTATATGCATTATCCATATCCAGTTAATTGCAAATTTTGACTAAAGAAAATGCTAAAAGGAAATAAGAGGTTTTTCCTGTTTGGTCCTTAAGGACAAGTGACAAGTGCTGTGTACAGCCCCACCCGCCTCTGCTGGTCACAAGTCTCTATGAGCCATGGCCACTCACAATCTGCTTTTAGGTCATAGTTGCTTTGTGTACATGAGAAGAACAGCACCTTCCCCACCTACTAGGAAAAACAGAAGGAGATGAGGCAAATGCTGTGAAGTCCTTAGACAATTCTACTCTGTGCATGAGATAATAGTGTTTCATGAGAGCCTCTCTCATGAGCAGAGAACAAGGTATACAAGGATGTCCCATTACATGGTTTTATTCTTAGTAATATTGAAAGCAGAATACACCCAGGACACAAGTGATGACTAGAGTTACGAAGGAAACTCTATTTTGATGCAACTACCAAGTTGAAATGAATAAAATGATCCCTTTGGGGAAAATAAATTAGGAATTAGGAAAAATAGACAAGGCACTAGAAACTCACCAACCATTCCTACTGATTCTTATTTAATCAATATCATCTCTCAAATGTTTCTGAACAAGATAAGGAACTGGACGTGGATCTTTATTTTTTTATTTCATTTTTTAACAATAAGTAATAAGTTATGAGTACAAGCATCCTTCATGTAAAACCAATTTGCAAGCAGCTATGCCCAAACCCACACAGCCCAAGGCTCCCACCATCCAGCTGGAGGGGCTTGTATGTACAATCATGTCGATCAAATAAGTGCTGGATGTGGATCTTTAAAGCCTCTCTTCCATCCTCCATTCCAGATGAAGGATTGACAAGTGATATAGGAAACCTGTGTTGATATTTAGAGCTAGAGACGGGCATTGTTGCACAGTGGTAACATCACACTTCTGACAACTGTGCAGAAGACACCACATTAAAGAAAGACACTGAGTAGAGTTCACAGCCTCTCTTCCAAGAGAAGAAGCCAAGTTCTGTGGAGGAAGGCAGTAACCGACCTGCTTGAAACAGCACTAAGAAGCATTAGGGTTTGTGCCATAGTTACAGCCCCTTCTGTGCCAGCCCAACCCTTATACCTTCTCAGATTCAGACCCAGCAGGGGAAAGAGAATACTTGTTTCCAAGCATATTAGCAAAATATATGCCTTCTGCATCCTGATCCCTCTGCATGTGACATGACTGTTCCAGACTGTGCTCAACAGCCAGAGAAATAAAATGTAAAGTTTAACTTTAGGCATGCATACTCTTGAGCCAGAATAAATAAGGAAGGGCCCCATCAAGCACATTGGCTGAGTTAAGGAGAGGGGTTTCCTCAGAGAGGAACCTTTGTTGCTTCTGGAGGGAGCTGTGGGGAATGCGAATGCTTAGCAGCTGCACACGCACTGACTGCATGCTCTTGGTCTGTGTGTGTTGTGTGTGCCTTAGTTCAGGATGAGACAGATTTGGCAAAACCTTGCTGCCTCACTCGATTGATTTTTTTTTTTTTTTTAAGAATTCATTTAGCACTGAATTGCCTCTTCTGGCTCATCTGTAAAGTTACACACCTCTGTGGCTCTGCTGACTTCGCAGTGATCTATGTAGACCTGATCTGATTGTTTGGGGGACTCTGGCCTCCACAATTGTACCTCTAATACTCTTACAGTTTTGGAACAGAGCCTACAAGAGGAGTTGAAGCCTAACCCCCCACAATGTACTAACACACTGCAAGCTTTTGAGGATGAATGCTTTCCTGGTAGCTGCTGTCCCTGAGAAGATTCCCTTTGTATATTCAGAAAATGAAGCTATGTGTTTCATGTCTCTCACAGACCTGTGCAGTTTGCCCAGATGTAGGCACTAAATAATATGGGATATCCTAGGCTGCAAAGTGTGGGAAGGGCAGTAGCAGTCTTGGCATGGACTGAACAGTGCTGCAGCAGGCTGGTCTCCCAGGGGAAGGAAAGGGAAGCCACAGTCCACTTAATGGGGGGAGGGAGCTGCATTTGTTCCTAGAGGTTTCTTGTTACCTCATTACACAACTCAGATGGTTTGCTTTTAACGGTCTGCTTGTCTTGTTCCATTTGACCTATAAGAATGCTAACATCCTTTAACCTGATTTTTCTCAGAGTTGAATGTTTCTTTGTCAGGTCCTACAGCGTATTCGACAATAATCGCCAGGATCCTACAGGCCTGACAGCTGCTCTTCAGACCACAGACCTGGCTGGAGTTCTACACATGCTCTATTGTATCCTCTTCCACGGCACTATCTCAGACCCCAGCACTGCCAGTCCCAAGGAGAGTTACACCCAGAACACCATCCAAGTCGCCATTCAGAGTTTACGTTTCTTCAACAGCTTTGCTGTCCTTGATCTGCATGCTTTTCAGGTACTGAGCTTGGTGTTAATCAACAAAAAGCTAGTGTGTGTGTGTGTGTGTGTGTGTGACTGTGTGGGTATCCTCATTGCACTTGATGCTGGAGGGCACGGTCATTTGTCCTCCTCTCTTGCTCCACTTTGATTTTTGAAACAGGGTCTCTCACTGAACATGGAGCTCCCTAGTTTGGCTGGACATGCTGGCCTGCAAGCCCCAGGATCTGCTTCTCTCTGCCTCCCAGCCCTAGAGTTGTAGACATTTCATTGCCATGCCAGGCTTTTTATATGAGTACAAGGGACCCGAGCTTGGGTCCTCATGCTTGTGCAGAAAGCCACAAAACTATCCCCCCGGGTGCCCCAAGTCAGTATCTTAATGTATATATAATGTATATAATGTAAGTTCTGTGGGATTTCAGGGCACTAGGAATTAACTTAGAATAAGTAGAATTATAAAATATACAAACCATGTTTAAGCTACTGATTTCTGGCACCATATTACATGTTCCACATGTGCTTTCTCATTTAGTCTCATAACTACCATGAAAATATTATTGAAGCTGGGCGTGGTGGCACACGCCTTTAATCCCAGCACTCAGGAGGCAGAGGCAGGCAGATCTCTGTTAGTTCAAGGCCACCCTGGTCTACAGAGCAAGCTCCAGGCCAGCTAGGACTAAAAGGGAGACCCTGTCTCAAAAATACAAATTTTAT